>ML786753.1:376405-443596 GCA_009831015.1 Picea engelmannii | reverse complement strand
TCTAACATCAACTGTGTCTTTTCTTTTTCCCTTTTTTTGTACCTGGGAAACTCTGTAGGGGCATCTTCATGCTTATTTTTCTATTCTACCACTGAATCATAAGCTTCTTGAGAAGAAATTGTCTGTTGTGCTTCATCTCCTTCACTTGGTCTAAGAGTCTTGTTATCTCATCGTGAGAGGCATGTATATTGTTTAACTCAGTGAAGAGGTTACTATGGGTTTCCCTCATTTCCGCATTAACCATGATGCCTTTTTATTTTACCACCTTCAGAATAATCACAACATTATCATTGCCTTTCAATTATGCTTCTAGCTCCTACACCATTTCTTCATATTCAATATATTTTTCTCTATTTTTTTAAGCGAGATGAATATGATCTTGGTGCTATGTTCTTAGTGACTCCAACTCCTTCAAATTTGTTTCTTTCATATTTTCCACCTAAGCCATATGTAGTTGATCTTGTGTATTAGACAATCTCTCAAATTCATTCTCTTGTTGCTTCAACTAATATTCCAGAGCTGAAAATTTTGTTTTATAATTTTCAAGTGCTTCCTTCAACTCACTAACAATAATGAGGGTAGCACTTGCAAATGCATGGAGAGCATATGTTGTGCAAGGATTATGCAAGGATTTTCCAAGGCTCATAACTTTTGCCTCAATTATCCGTTTGGGATGAAATTTTACAGGGAGTTGTGTCTCGAAGAGTTCACTATCATGTTGATTTAATCCTTTAGATTGGACTTTGTTTTGACATTTTTCCTGGGACAAATTCCTTCATATAAGGCCTCAAATTGGGGTTTTAGTGTTTTTATGAGAATTTTTAAATTTTTAATTATCAATTATCTTTTAGTTTATGAACTTAATAAGAAAAGAGAGTTGAAAAATAGTGTCTCTCTAGTTAGCTCTTAGTTATTGGTTAGTTTTAGAGTCATGCAAGAATTTCCTAAAATTAGTTGTTTTTTCTAAAATTAGTTTTTTTTTCTAAAATTAGTTGTTTCTTCTAAAAGTAGTTGTTTTTCAAAATCTCAGATAGTAGTTAAAAGGGGTTGAACTTCCATTGTAATGGTTAGGATGAAGAAGGAATAAAAGAGAGTTATTTTCCATTCTCATGTGTTTGCATGGTTTTTATATCTTGTGAATGAATCCAAGTTTATTTTTTACATCATCTGGTATCGAAGTAGGAAGATGGTTGGGAGAGGAAGATGAGAAAGATATCTTGATCAGATGCACAAAGATATGAAAAACCTCCAAAGGAAAGTAGAAGATATTACAAATGTGATGGTTAGTCAGAGAATAATACAAAGAGAAGTGTCTAATGAGGGGAAAATCCGAGGAGATGTAGATCATCATACAAAATACGAAGAAGAAAATGAAGAACATGAAGAAGAAAATTAGAGCACATGACTTTTGAAGAAAGGATGCTTAGGGATATAGAAGGGAGAAATGATAGGATCAAGATGTAAGATTCAGAATATGTAGAGAATCTTAAACCAGAGGAGTTAATAGATTAGCTAAACACCATGGAATTGTTTTTTGAATGGAAACCTATGCTAGAGGAAAAGAAGGTGAAATTTGCATGCACCAAGTAGAAGGGTCACGCCATGATATGGTAGGATCATGTGTAGAAAGTTAGAGAAAAAAAAGGAAAAGACAAAATTAGGACCAAGAGAAAGATAGAAAAAAAATTGCAAGAATGTTTTTTCCCTTTGGACTATGCCTAGAACCTTTTTCATAGATTTCAGAACCTGAAGCAAAACCTGTCCACTATGGAGGAACTGAAAAATGAGTTTTATCAGTTTTCCATTAGCGTGGATAACCAGAAAACTAATGAGAAATTGGTTGTAAGGTATGTGAATTGTTTAAAATTTTCATTTCAAGATGAACTGAGCATGCATAGGGTTTGTAGCATGGAAGAGGCATACTAATTATCCTTAACGGTTGACGGAAAGTAAAAATAAAAATTTTCTAAAAGGAATAAAGGAGCAAGGAGGGGTACATCGTTTGCCTCACAGGGTGATTTTAACTATGGCAGGGGCGAATCATCCCAAGGATATGAGAAAGTAGAATATACTCGACAAGGTAACCTAAATCAACCACAAGGAAGAGGAATTTAGAGGGGTAGAGGTTATGGTGGTGGCAGAGGAGGACCTTATGTGTGTTTCAGGTGTGGTGTAGGGGGTCATCGAGCATTTGAATGCCCAAATTATAACATGTAAGAGATGAAGCAAGGACAACATCCTAGTTTGAACTTAGTCCAAGATGAGAATGAAGAAGAAAGAGATGAATATGAAGTCTCTCCTAATATGGGGGAGAGTCTCATGAGACAAAGGTCAATGGTGATTCCTAAAAAAGAGCAAAGGCAGAGTAGTGAAAATGAATATTCTTGGCTTAAGAAAAATATTTTTCGAACCATATGCACTTATGGGGGAAAGGTATGTCAAGTTATTGTTGATAGTAGCAGTTGTGAGAATATGGCTTCCAAAGAGATGGTAGATAAGTTGAAATTACACTGTGAAACACATCCCCATCCTTACCGAATTGCATGGTTCAAAAAGGGGAATGAAGTCACCATTAATAAAATATGTTTGATCAAGTTTTCCATCGATAAGACTTATAAATATGAAGAATGGTGTGATGTCATTTTGATGGATAAATGCCATCTTTTATTGGCGAGGCCTTGGAAATATGACAAAAAAATCATGCATGATGGAGGAAGGACTACCTACACCTTTTGGAAGGATGGATCAAAAGTCGTCTTATTGCCCCTTACAGATGAGGGAAAAACTGAGAATATGTTGTCAGAAAGAGAGTTTGTTAAGGAAATGAAGGAAACATGATTTTTCTATGCATTAATAGTGAAAAAAGGAGTCATGGAAGATGTACCAATTCCTATTGAAGTGGCCAAGTTACTAGAAGAATACATTGATGTTATCCCTAATGAACTACCTGATGGTCTTCCACCAAAGAGGAATATATTCAACATCGCATTGATCTAATCCCATGATCATCTTTACCTAATCAGGAAGCCTATAGGATGAGTCCTACACAATGTGTAGAGCTCAACCGACAAGTGAAAAAACTTATAAAGAAAGGTTTGGTAAGAGAAAGCCTGAGTTTGTGTGCTGTACCAACGTTGTTAACTCCCAAAAGGGATAATACATGGAGGATGAGCATATATAGAATAGAAATCAGTAAAATTACCATCAAATATCAGTTTCCTATACTACGCTTGGACGACATGATGGATGTGCTAGACAGAGCTAAATAGTTTAGTAATATTTATTTGCGAAGTGGATACCCCCAGATCGAGATTCGTGAAGGGGATGAATGGAAAATTTCCCTCAAGACCACAGATGGACTATATGAATGGATGGTGAAGTCATTCAGGATGTCCAATGCACCTAGTACTTTCATGCGGTTGATGAATACTGTGCTTCAACCTTATATTGGTAAGTTTGTTGTCATTTATTTTGATGACATCCTAGTTTTCAGTAACAACAAAGAAGATCACTTGCAGTATTTAAAAATTATATTAGATGCATTGAGAAAACATCAAATTTATGCAAACTTGAAGAAATTTAGGTTCCTACAAGAAAGTTTGGTATTTTGGGGTTTTTCCATCTTGATAGAAGGAGTCAATATGGATTCAGAGAAGGTCAAAGCAATTTTGGAGTGGCCTAGTCCTAGGAGCATAACAATGGTAAGAAGTTTTCATGGGTTGGCTACCTTTTACCAAACATTTGTTCGAAATTTTAGTAGTATTTTAGCACCCATGTCAGATTGCACCAAACGTAAGACATTCATGTGGATCAATGAAGCCAAGGACAATTTTAAGTTTCTAAAGAAGAAGGCAACTGAGGCACCCATATTAGCCTTACCAGATTTTGATAAAGTGTTTGAGGTAGACTGTGATACTTCACATGTAGGAATTGGAGTTGTACTTAGCCAAGCAGGTAGACCAATTGCATTCTTTAGTGAAAATTTGAATGAGGTAAGAAAGAAATACTCCACATATGATGTAGAATTTTATGAAATTGTGCAAGCATTGTGACATTGGAGGCATTATTTAGTGTTGAAAAAGTTTGTGTTATTTACCGATCACATTGCATTAAAATTTGTAAACACCCAAAATAAATTGAACAATAGAAATGCAAAATGGGTCTCTTTCTTACAAGGCTACACCTTTGTTCTAAAGCACAAATCAGGACGAAAAAATCAAGTTGCAGATGCTTTGAGTCAGTGCAATGTTCTTTTAACAACCACGGAAAATCAGGTAATTGGGTTTGTTGCATTAAAGGATCTCTATGCGTCTGATAATGATTTTTAGGAGATTTTGGAACAGTTGAAGAATCCAGTCGCTTGGAACAAGGATCTTAATCGGGGTGAATATTTTATGCAAGATGGCTACCTATTCAAGTGAAAAAAACTATGCATTCCAATTGGTTCAATGAGGGAAAACATTATCAGAGACCTTCACAGTAGTGGTTTGGAAGGACATTTTGGATAGGATAAGGTGCTAGCCTTAATCAAAGATAAGCGTTACTAGCCGAAGACGAAAAAGGATATAACATGTATCTGGAACGATGAAATATTTTCCAAATGGTTAAAGGACACTCATAGAACACAAGGTTGTATATGCCATTACCAGTTCCCACAGGCCCATGGACAGATATGAGAATGGATTTTGTGTTGGGGCTCCCAAAAACACAACGAGGTAATGATTCTATTTTTGTGGTTGTTGATAGGTTCTCTAAAATGGCTCATTTCATTTCTTGTAGTAAAACTAGTGATGCATCAAGGGTGGCATAATTTGTTTTTTCAGAAGTTGTTAGATTGCATGGGGTTCCAAAAACTATTACCTCTGATAGAGATGCTCGGTTCTTGGGTCAATTTTGGAGGACTTTATGGAAGAAAATGGGGACTAAATTACAGTTCAACAATGGCTATCACCCCCAAACAGATGGGAAAAGCAAGGTAGTAAATCACAGTTTCAGAAACCTGTTTTGGAGGATTGTAGGAGATCATCCCAAGCAGTGGGATTTGGATTTACCTCAAGAAGAATTTGCCTACAATAGTTCAATGAATAGATCTATAGGTAAATGTCCATTTCAGGTTGTTTACAGTAGAAATCCTATGGGTGTCCTAGATTTGGTGCAACTACCACTTGGGGATAGGTAATGATGATGGGGAAGCATTTGTAGAACACAATCAGTAGTTGCAGCAACAAGTGAGACAAAAAATGCAGGCCAATAATGAACAATTTTTTTTTATAAAAGATGCTCACTGACGATACTTGTACAATTTTGAAATACCGAATACCCGGGGGCCATTAATCTGGAATGCTCTTGGAATCTCCACGGCTGACAAAATTCAACCTGTCTATTTGTATTTTAAGCCCGAAATGAGCTGCTCTGCATGCTACTCTCATACGCTTCTTGTGCAGACCACGAACTTGGATGAAATGCTTCCCTTGAAAACTATAAGTGATAACATTTGTCTCCAGAGGGGATGGCATGCTCCTTGCAAGTTGCCAAGAACATGTAGTTCCAGTTAGCTTCTGCATTGGGCTATGGAGTCATGCTAAAAAAACATCCTGTTGAGGATTAAAGGTCGACAAGCACATTATCCTAAAAATGAAAGAAACATACATGGGCTCTGAAGGAGATTATTTATGTACATTCCTATAATAATTGATTTTTTACATAGTGCTAGGTGAAAGATAACTTCCACCATAGCCATTCAAGTAACTTCCTAACTGGAAGCTCCTTCACTCTGTTCGTGATTAGTAATGAATGATGCAACCGTGACAGCATAGCAACTACATCCTTCAACTTTCCTCCTAATGATGAGGTTAGGATAAACATGAGGGGCTTCAAAACATGAAGGAAATAAAACTCCATGTATTCCTTCATAGGCTCATAGGCCAAGCGACGAACTCTAGAAAATTTATAACAGGCAGCCTGCTCTGTCACACAACTACTCACACATGGCTGAATATCTCTGGTAGGCACAGGTAGATGAGAGGCTGATGCAGGTTGACTGACCTCAGACGATGGTTTCTCACTTACAGGCTCTGGACGTGAGATAAACTGCCCTTTCTGCTGCTCCTTTTCTTCTTTGTCTAGTCTGAAAACATCTGCTAGCTGAGAGCAATAAGTCTCTTCATGTGTATCCAAGGATGTCTCTTTATCTCTATCATGCTTCTCTTGGTAGGAGATTTTTCTTTCATAAGAATATTGGCAGCCTATGCTTTCTGCTATTGAATAGTCTTTAGGGGTAGGTGAGCGCATAACTCTTTTATCTTGCAAAGAGAAAAGAGAAATATCTTGATTTTTTTCTTCAATAATTTCTTCTTTTAAATCTGAGACAACATGTGTACTAGGGGCGGAAAATAATGCATCCATAGTTACTCCATCATCAACGCTATCATCAATCATATCTGGAAGGACTTCTTCTTGGGAAATAGAGAGAGAAAACTTTTCATTTGTATTAGCAAAATACTCACTTTCATCCTTTCTTTCTCTCTCAATCATATCTTCACTGGACTCATCACACGAGGAACACTCTATCATATGCAGAATGTGGAGTGCAAACCTCTTACAACAATCATAAAAAATAATATGAGCTGGGTAAATCTTCCCGTAATATGAATTAAAAGAATCGTGAAAATCCTTCAAAGAATGGATACTAGCAACATGGAGAGATAGACACCATCCAAGAGCATCTTATTCTAAAGAAAAACTAAACATCTTGATCCAGACATCCTCGTGAAAGAAGCCATGTTCAAGCATGCATACATGAAATTTTAATAAGTGCTCACCGGGATGGTCATGCTTGCTTCCTCTGAATCTCGGAAGATAATCATCCCATTCATTTATATCCGGCACTGGATGTGGATAACCAGATATGGATGAGAAATTGAAAGGGGCAAAATTCAGAGCCAAGATAGCCAAGAGATGTGGCTCCTCCTTTTCTCCTTCATGGCTCTCCCCAGGATCAGTTTCATAATCACTATAAACAGGAACCATGGAAGAGCTTTTCTCTTCGTCATCTTCGCTGGGATATCCATCAAAAGTTGTTTGTTCTTGGTCAGTATCCGACATCACTTCTTCATCATAAGCAGGGATGCCAAGAACTTCTGTTTCCAGGACCAAAATATCCTCTGCATTTTCTTTGTAAGAGCAACAAGCAAAATCTTCCTTTAATTTCTCTATACTTGTAGAAAGTGATTGTATCAGCTCCATTAGCTCCTTTGGGGGATGTCCCTCATCCTCATAGATTTCACAAGAACGAACTATGTCCTGAACATCATATCTATACTCCTCACAATAGTTATGACAGATTAACTCAGAGGAATAATACTTTTGACAATGCCTATTGAATGCTGCATGAAATTCCCTTAGTGAGGAAATACTAGCAGAGGGTAAGGAATAATACCATTCATGAGAATCCCCTTCTAATGAGAACATGAACATTTTTAATAATACATCCTCATGATGTATCTCCCACTGATGCATGAGTTCATGAAACTCACAAATATGTTGAGCAGGGTTGTCCTCTTTACGCTCTCTAAATATGGGAAAATAATCGCCCCATTCATCCATAGTAGGGACAACATTATGAAAACCAGAAACAACAGAAAAATCAAAAGGAGCAAACCTCCAAGACAATATTTTATCCATTTCGAACCAGTGGAGTCACTAATCTATTCTTTAATCATGGAGTCGCCAGGTGAAAGATATGCAGTAAGAGTGTTTCTGGTCTTTGTTCACCATTAAAGACAAGATCTGATCGTTGTGTTCTCCCAAGGGCTATCAGGTGTAGCCAAAAGAAGCCACACTGAAATAGTGGAGTTGAGACAGTGGAGTCGCCTCAGTAGAGTCGCCAGGTGCAAGCGCAATCTTCAAAGGTTATGATTTCTAATGAACCTTGAGAATCAGAGGTTGTTGTCGTTCTACCGAGGGAAAATATTCAATTCGTCCCCGAAAATGGAGCTAGAAATGTTAGCACCAGAAGTCACCTCTAGATTGCGGCAGAGGTAATCCCAATACCCATCAGTTTATGTTTCACAATGAACAATTTTAAAGGGGGTCGAATGGGCACAGGCTCAAGATAATATCATTTTAATTTGGAAAACTAGACCAGCATGCACCCACAAATGAGGTCTCAATTGAACTTTAGTTAGTAAGTTGTAGTAAGGGTGAGAAGGAGGAAGAAATTGAGGAGAAAATGAAAGGTCTGCTCTGGACAACAGGTCTTCCAACAACCTAAGGAGGAAAAACTCATAAAATAAGATCTTCTTGGATTCGAAGTTCAAGAGACTGAAAACGCTATAACCGGGATATAATCTAACATCCATTACAACTCAGTCATAAAAATCCATGTGAATCCTTCAATCATGAATATTCAGTATCAGAGGAAATAAAACATGGAAACAGGAAGTTGTCTTTCATTAAACCAAAAGTCTTAGATTGAATTTCATAACCATATAACCAACATGCTTTATAAAAACTTTACAATGCGGGAGCGTAGCTCGACCATCGACCCTCAAAAAATATCAAAACTACATACATATTCTCAAAAATTCTCCCAGCAAAGGCATGCTCGAACTTCTTGTCCAATGCCATACGCCCATGTCTTTTCAGTCTCCTCTACGCATGCCTTCCCCTATCAGACACAAGCTCTCCTCTGCCAGTCCTTTCTGGATTTCCATTTATGGGATGAGACAAGGTCTCAAATGTCGTCTCACTTCATTAACTTCCTTTTCTCGGGATTGAAACGTGGCTTAATGCCCAGGGGGCAGCCACACGCTGCTCTCGGATAAGACGCTATATACACGCATGATTGTGGGGCTACTCAAAGGTGGTTTGAGTTCACATTGATTTTGAGCCCACAATCCAACACCTTTTGCCACGTGTTACTTTTTCCAAACCATGACTTCAATTGTAGGATCACTCAATAAAATTATTGCCCGAGCATGTTGCATCCCCGCAATGGACTATGGTCGTCGATCTTGTGATCTTGGGAAAGGATTTACGATCAACGGTTGAAATATTCCCTCTTTATATCAATGGATCAGATATTCCCTTTTCGAATCAACGACCGAGATCTGCTTCGCGACTTCGGGCTTTGGCCTTTCTCATGGCGCTATACTTCATGCAATTTTGAAATCACGAATACCCAGGGGCCATTAATATGGAATGCTCCTGGAATCTCCACCGCTGACAAAATTCAACCTGTCTATTTGTATTTTAAGCTTGAAATGAGTTGCTCTGCATGTTGTGCTCGGACGCTTCCTGTGCAGACCACGAACTTGGACGATTTGCTGCCCTTGACAACCATATGTGATAACAATTCCCTTACTTTCGTCTTCTTACATCTTCTTCTTCTTTTATATCTCTATTGCTTGATTCTTTCTTCTTCTTATCTTCATCTTCCTTATTTTTTCTCTCTTCCTCCTCCTTTTTCATCTCTTCCTTCTTTTTTCTCTATTCATTCTTCTTCTTTTTCTTTTCTTTCTCTTCCTTCTTTTTCCTTTCTATTTTTGTTTCTTCTCTATCTTTTTCTTGTGGACCTTCTTATGTTATGCAACTTTGCGGGAAACTTATTTTTATTTTCTTTCTTCCCCAACTTGATTTTTTATTTCTTCCTCTAGTTTTCTCTTTTGGTTTTACTTAAGTTTGATAACTACTTGGTATTCTTTCTTTTTTTCTTTGGCCTTACATCTTTCTTCTTATTCCTTCCGTCTTGATCCTTCTTCCTCCTCTAAGTATTTCTTTCTTAATTTCTCCTCTAGTTCTATGGATTTCTTTATTATTTCCTCATTCTCTTGTTATTGGGTATTTCTATATACCTCCTCCAGTTCTTATGCAATGAGTATCAATTTATGCCTTTGTTCTTGGAACATGTTTCTATTTTGAGCTTGATCTTCCTAGAGTATTGTTAATTTTTGAGCATTTTGAATGTGGGCTATTACTTATTCATAATACCTAACCCCTTAGAAGAGAATGAATTCCTCATTCAGGTCATGTTGGAATGTAGGTATCATACTTAGGGTTCTGAAATGATATTCTATTATTTCTCTATGGTCGTGGTTTTTGGATGCCCTTGTACATAGAATTAATCCTTTCAAAACCTTTACTTGTTTTCTGGCATGTGGGATCTTCAGTAAGGTGAATCGTCCTATATTAATAGGAAATCTAGGCTATATTCTTTTGCTACAGGTTGAACAAGATTTAGCAATAACCACCTAAACCATATGGTATGATATTTCTCTTCCTAGGAGTCTGTTCAAAACATAATTAGGTAAAAATGTGGTGGATAAGAGAACCTGGAAACCCTGACATAGGTGAAATGTTTCTGCATATACCAGTCACTTAAGTCTCTTAGGGTTTCAACAACTTCAGAAGATAGTCTCTAAAGGGGTTTTCCAAAAGTAATTTGAAAAACGAGGCCACAAAATCATCACATATTTCATAAAAATAGTTCTTGTAATTACACTTCCAAATCTATGAATAGTAGATATGTATAGGTGGGGAGGTCATGATTACAATTCCAATTCATTCCAAGAAAGGAAAAAAAAGAAAAAATTGCACCAATTAAATAAGTTGACATATAAAACTTGAATTTTTGTTTGTGCAGGCTTCATGGGCATTGTAGAAGATATTATCTATCAAGATATGTGCCCAATGAAAAAAAATCCCTCCTTCTATGTTATAGACCAATGGAACCCATTCCAACTGGAAATGTATATTATTGACTTCTCCATATAGATGATAGATCATTGCCATGAGAATTCGATATGGCGCTTTAAGGTATTGCATGTTGTATATCCTGTTATCCTTTATGTGGAATTATGTTTTCTTATCCCACAATTTTTCTAGTGGTTCAGTCCAAATAGGATTCTCTTTGGTAAATGCTTCCATAAATTGCTTATCAAGAAATAAATTGGGCATTGATAACTGATACATTTTCTGTATGTTTTCCACCTTTAGTGAGGCTATATGGTTTCCTGCTTGATCTGTGATCACCTCTACTTGTGTGTTTAGGTGTATGTATACCCATCATATTGCATCATTGCATGGAGAAGGCTTGGTGAAGCAGATACAACATACAATCCACTCTTCTTGATGTTTGCATATACCTTCAAGTTTTCATCCTTTGCTAGAAAATATCCAGTGTGAAATATTTTGTATATTTCCTACCATGAAAGACACTTCTAGAGTCCATTCTAGGATCTAGTATTCATTAAGAAAATGTCTTCTAGATTCCACAACTAAGTTGGGGAATTAGGAATTGTAGACCTCTTGCAGCGACCTCAAGCTCTAGAGATCCTGCACCTTGTACACTAAAGAGTTATACAATTCACTAGAGCATTTACAAACACAACCAATTCAAAATAATCCAACAATTTGGCTTTCTATGTATCTTAAATCAAAACTATGTGTAATAACTTTGGCATTTCAATCAATCAAATAGTAAGTATGAAATTATTTTACTATTGTCAACCATTAATACACATTAATTCGATCTCTCGTAGGAAATAAATGTAAAATATATGTTGTGTTGCAGGCTCAAGCTTCGTGGGAATGGTTTCATGGGTAGGGATTTAAAAAGGTAAAAGTTATATATGGATAATAGGTTTGGGCCCACATTCAAATATTCTCCTGCAAGACTTGAGGGGAGAAATTTTGTGGGGAAAATCTTCACGGGAAAAGTATCGCGGGTGGAGAGTTTCACAAATACAAAACATGTTATGATACCCAATTAAGCCCACAACAAATCTTGTGCAGCGACCACCTATATCGCATATCTCGCATAGCACGGAGCATACTTTCTCCTTTGCTAACTCGTTTGCAACTGACTTCTAGCTTACCTGATACGATTACGATTAGTTATGGTTATCTGAACAAAGGGACTAAGGATAAGGAAGAGATCGACAATAAGCAGATAAATTCCACTGGTAAGGTTACTGAGAGGTAGGATTACAGCCATAGGGAAAGAGAAGAAAGTGGTTCATAAAATGGTACTTGGCTGAGACATTGGTCTGGACGAGACCTACTCTTTGGCACTCCGTGGATTGGTCGGAAGGTTGTCCTATAAATACTTGTGTAATGTATCTATTCCGGAGTGGGTGGACAAAAACTGGAGAAAAGAGCTAGGATACTCCCCTGAGATAAGATACTTGAGAAAGGGTTGGTTTGGCTTTATTTGCAGATCTCCTGAAGACTTTGCGAGGCTATTGGCTAAGAGATGGGTGGTGGGTAGGAGTAGTATGATGATTAAAAGATGGAGGTTGGCATTTAATCCAGAAACAAAATATTTCCATAAGTGCCACCTTTGGGTATTACTCCCCGGTCTACCCTTACATCTGTGGACAGTGGCGACCATGGAGGCGATAGGTAACTCCCTAGGTTCCTTTGTCTCTTTGGATGACGCTGTAATGAAGGAATCCTCTAGAAATACGGGGAAGATACTTTTGGAGATAGACATTCACGGTGGCTTACCGGAAATTTTGGATATTGATTGGAGGGGGAGAAGAATAGTAAAGAGATTGGAATGCCTCAGAAAACCTTTCCGATACAGTTATTGTCATGAAACGGGTCATCTGAGAAAGACCTGTAAGGGCCGAGTGGAAGAAGAAATATTTGAAAACTATGCACTACATAGGGACTGGAGGGAAAATGATGACGAAGTAAATTCAATAGGTTTGGACTATGATTTCTCGCAGAAGGAGTCTTCCCCATATCCGGAGCGACTTGATACTTTATCTGGTAAGTCATCACTGTATTGTCCGATGCTTTATAATTCATTAACTTTAATGGAAAAAATTATGTTAAATTCTTCCTCGGATGTATTATTTTCTCACCCTGTGGAATTAGAGGACTCAGGGGGTGACAGTGGGTTACCATCTCATAATTCTTTGGGCCCCCTCCCCTCGACTTTCCCTTATAACGATAGGCATGGTTTATCGACCAATCCATCAAGTCCACATTCCTTAACTTTTGACCATCATACCATTCTGGTTGAATCATTTATTAATCTGGAACCTGTGAGGGGTATTGCTCTTTCTTTATCCCCTACTTATGCTGAAGTTGTCCAGGGTACATATAACACCTCGGATGAGATGCACTTGATTCCGGGGTACCAAGAATTGGAGGAGGGTGATTCTACACTATCAGCTGTACTTGATTCACTCATCCCATATTTGTGGGACAATAGTGACCCAAATCCTCTACCGGCTTATTTTGGGAATAGGGTGGTCAATCCAATCAGTTTCAATGGAGAAATTGGTGAGGCGAGCAACATAGAGACAAAATCTTCAAAGGCCTATGCTTGGTCTCATGGTCTTGGGATTGAGTATTCTCCCATAAAAATGAGAAGTTCTAGGAAAACATTGTAGGCATCAATCAATTCTTCCTCTGTAGTGGATCCATCCACTTCTGACAGTGGGGCGTTTAGAGTAGTGAAAGCCCTTGCTAGGGAGAAGTAATGATTTACATCTCCTTAAATCTTAGAGGGGTAGCTGGCACCCTAAATGCTACCTCATTCAGGCGTACTTTGGATCTAACACGTCCTGATATAGTTTTCTTGCAGGAGAAATTGGTAAATGAACAGAAAGCTCGGGATTTCATGATTAAGTTTTGTCCTACTTGGGTTTCATGTGCGTGATCTCTATGGGGTCTTCGGGAGGACTTCTCGTATCATGGGTCCCTATTATTTTCAATTTATGTCCATTTCTAACTCGTGGTGGGATTCTATTGTCAGGTTCTATTAAAGCAACTAAAAGGAATATCAACCTACTAAATGTTTATCGACCGTGCCTGGAGAGAAACGAATTCTGGACTACACTTGCAAGCAGTGGTCTGCTTTCTCTTAGGAACCTGGTGATAGCAGGAGATTTAAATCTTACCTTAGCGTCCGATGAGATATGGGGAGGATCAGCTACATCGAGCCATTTAGAAGGATTTTTCAACATTCTCTTCCATGATCATAAACTTTTGGATATAAAACCTGATACAATCGTCCTGACTTGGCGTAATGGATGTACGAGTTCGGAGGCAATCACCAAGAGGTTGGATAGGTTTCTAATATTGGAGGATTTGCTTATGGAGGTCAAACTTCATATAACTTGGGTTGAATATCCCCTCGTGCCAGATCACGCCCCCATATTCTTACAACTGGAGGACTCTATAATTCATAGAGCACACCCTTTCAAATTTCATGCTCAGTGGCTATTGGAAAAATATTTTAATGATATGGTTAAAAAATTGTGGAAAGATCATAAACACAGTTAGGAAGATAACTGTCAGAGGCGATTTATTTGGAAATTAAAGGATTTGAAGGTATCTACAAAAATATGGGCAAAAGAGAAGAAGGTTTGGGTCTCAGCGACACTGGAAAATCTAGAAGAAAATATTAAAATGCTATTACAAAGGATAGCGGGTGGTAATATAACTCGAGAGGTAGAATCGAATCTCATATTCCTAGAATCTAAGAGAAACAAATTCTTGAAAGCACAGGAAGACCTGTGGAGGAGTAGGAGTCGGGCTATATGGGTAAAAAGTGGAGACCAGAATAATAAATTCTTCCACCAATTTGCCAATCAAAGGATAATTAGTAAATTTATATGGGAGATTGCTGATAATTCGAGGACTATACATAAAAAACAGAAGGATGTAGTGACTGAGGCAGTTAAATATTTCAAGAATTTCTTCAAGTCTCCTCTACATGATATAACAAAAGAATAGGTTCAAGTGGAAAATCTTTATCCTAAAATGGTAGAAAGGAATGAAGCAGAGGAATTATATAAGCCTGTCACTTTAGAAGAATTGGAAGCTATCCAAAAGTTATTCAAAAAAGAAAAGAGCCTCGGGCCCGATGGGTGGACGGTGGAGCTATATCTTCATTTCTTTGAGATTATGGGTGAATATCTTCTGGATTTGGTGGAAGAGACCCAGATTTATGGGCACACCATAGGTAGTATCAACTCCATGTTTATTGCTTTGATCCCCAAAAGTAATAAGCCGCAACAGTTCGGGGATTTCAGGCCTATTTCATTATGTAATCTGGTATATAAGGTGATATCAAAGGTGATAGTGAATAAGATTAAACCGGTATTATCAAAATTCCTATCAGAGGAACAATTGGGGTTCTTGGGAGGGCGCCAGATTCAAGATGCAATTGGCACAACACATGAGTGCATCCACAGTATCAACAAGAAAAATAAAAAATCCCTCATCTTAAAACTAGATTTACAAAAGGCTTATGATTGCATCATTTAGGACTATCTCAGAATGGTACTTATTCAAGTTGGTTTTGGTACTCATATGACCAATTGGATTCTGGCTTGCATAGACTCGACATCTTTTATGGTTTTAGTTAATGGCGAAGCAACATATTTTTTTAAAAGAGGTCGTGGATTGCGACAGGGGTGCCTGCTATCCCCATTGTTGTTTATTCTGGTTATGGAGATTTTGAGTCTATTGTTAAAATTCAGCCAGAGACAAGGAATCATAGATGGTATCAAAGTAGCTAGATTTACAAAAATATTACACATATTATTCGTTGATGATATCTTTCTTCTGACAAAAGAATCAATCCAGGAATGGAAGGAAATTGAGAGAATTGTTCAATTATTTTGTTCAGTCTTGGGCTTACGGGTGAATCCGACAAAATCGACGGTACACTTCTCAGGGCTAGATGAGTCAGACATATCAGCTTTCAAAATTATACTGCCTTTAACTTTCTGATTTATCGGTCGGTTTCTAGTATTTGGGTTATTATCTGAAGTCAGGGGTTCAAAAAGCTATTGATTGGAGGTGGATTTTAACAAAAGTGGAGAATAAAATACATCATTGGAGCTATAGATGTCTTTCTTTGGGGGATAGATACATTTTGTGTAAATTAGTATTGGAAAGTCAACCTATCTACTGGTTATCCTTAGCAACAATCCCTATTTCTAATCTTCATAAGTTAAGGAGCACACTCTATAATTTTCTTTGGAGTGGAAACAAAGAAAAAAAAAACTATCATCTATGCAGGTGGGAGATATTAGCTCGGCCAAAGAAAAGGGGTGGCTGGGGTTTGCACAATATCTTTTCTATTGGTAAAGCTTTGATGGCCTCGACATTATGGAGAGTTATTACAAAACTAGGTATTTGGCATAGAGTTTTAAAAGGTTAATACTTCCCCCACAACACTGTGAGAAATTGGCTGAGGTTGACAACTTTCCTTTACTCGTCGACATTCAAAATATGGTCCATTCTTATAAATTTGGTGCATCTCATCACAAAATGGATCAGTTGGAAACCCGGATCGGGAATTGAAGTGTGCTTGGGTAGGGACAACATTATGGGTCTTGGACCCTCCTCATTTCTATCCTCTAATCTAATAGAAGCACTCAAACAAAAGAATATCTCATTGTTAGCACATGTATGGTATCAACAGGATCATAACACCTTCTTATCAAATTGGAAAGATAATGGTGATTTGGGCTTAATAGGGGAGCTTTCTAGTGAATGACAACAATTCTGATGGGATTTGCAAGCAGCTGGAGTGATACTCATGGAGAATGAGGATAAACTGATCTGGATAGGGGGGGATTCATCTAGTGTTATTACGATAAAGAATGTATATGAGGAAATACATACAATACAAAACCTCCCTTTGGTCACCGGTTGGAGGATTAAAATGTGGAAACAGAATATTCCACAAAAGATTAAACTTTTTCTATGGATGGCTATTTATAACAAGATAGCGACTTGGGAAAATCTACTACATAGGGGTTGGATTGGACCGGGAAGGTGTATTTTATGTAAAAAGGAGGTGGAGGATAGCTCACATCTATTTATATTCTGTTCCTTTACAAGTGTAGTATGGAAAAATATTAAGAGGCATACAAAAATTGCTCATAACTAGAATGGGAATAACCTATGTGAGTGTATTACAAATTGGATTGAGGCAAAGACATGTTCACCCAGTCTTGCGGCATACACTTGTTGGAACATCTAGCTAGCGAGAAACGAGACCATTTTCAAGGGGAAGGAACCATCAATTACAACGGTTGTTATTAAATCTCTGTGCAACTATCATAAGATGGTAATAAAGCTTAAAATGCTCGTCCATGTTCCTGCCTGAACACCGATATAATTGAGTACCCAATATATTTTTTTTGACGGAGCGGCCCAGGGGGATGGAAGATGCTGCGGAGCTGGAGGGATTATAAAATTATCTGCATCAATGACATACAAATGGTTTGTGAACTATGGACAAAGTACAAACCCGAAGGCGGAATTAATGGGAGCCTGGGCAACTTTACAATTAGCAAAGTTTCTTGACATTGAAAAGATACAGGTATTTGGTGATTCCTCTGTTATTATCAACTGGTTAAATAAAAAAAGAAACCTTCAAGTTAGTGCATTGGAAGGATGGAAAAGAAGAATCATCATATTAAAGGAAAAATTGTTGATATAAACTTCTATCATTTTTATCGTAATTTCAACATAGCCGTAGATGATCAATCAAAAAGAGCACTAAGAGAACCATAAGGATATATAGTGCTTCACAAGTGGATAGATGGAAAATAAAATTCTAAAAACACCATCAATATTGATGGAAGTTTCCTATACTGATATCTTTTTTATCTACTTTTTTGATGACTATCTATCCGGGGATTCAGTTTAGTTATTGGCACGATTCTCTCAGAACTTAGGGAAGAATGTATTATGAACTTTTTTGAGTCCTGCCATGGACAACCTCCTAATTGACAGTACTTGAGACTGTTATATCCTGTCACCCGGAAAGTTTTTGAGATTGTAATGTAGAATTCTAATGCTTTTCATATCTTGGGCTATTTTAAATAGCGGCCGGTGGAGCGAATGTAAAAAATTGCGGGTCACGGGCCACGAGAGAAAGAGTATGAAGGTTTTTTTTTAACAAGGATCCCACGCGTAAAGATTCTCCTGCAAATCTTGCCGGTGGAAAATGTTTCATGGGGAAAATATTTCAACCCACATTGAGCCTACCCACGAGGATGAATCCTATTAGCTCACGGGATCAGGTAAACTTTTCATGGAAAGGGAACCAAGGCATTTTTATCAAAGAAAAGAGGCGACAAAGGGTATAATTAAACTTGTTAATAAATACATTTTATAATCTCTTTTGGAAAATTAAGTGTAAACACTCAAAAGGTAAGTTTCCGGAAAGTTTCCAAAGTGAAAATAAAAATCAACAGTACAAAGTTCTTATGGTATAGTCATTCGGAAAGCTTCGAGGAAAATGTTTTATGAGGATAATATATGTTATCCTTTGGAAGTGACCTTCGTGCAGGGATTCTCCCACAAATATTGTGGCTTAAGGTTTCACATGGACAATATTTTTTGGGAGGAAGCGCTTTACCACGAGTTAAACTATCCCATGAAAATGCTTCCCATTGGTTCGCGGATCATGGGATGCGGGTGAACGATTATAAAGTTTTTTTTCAATGGGATCCCGTGCGAAAATATTTTCCCATGAGACGCATGGTTAGATTCTTATGTGATTACCTTCTATTGGTTCGCCGGGAACATATTTCAAGAATAATTCCCATTAGTATAAAGAAAACGTTTGTGGAATAGGATAACAAATGGAAATTCACTAGGAAGAACTAGTTATCTCTATCCTTTAGGAAATTCTAAAGTTATATTTGGATGTTAAGGATAATGTCTCCAAGAAATGTAGTTCTTACTTATATCATGGTTTCCACATGACCAAGCTTGTCTTTATGAAAGATATAATAGTAAAGGACAACTTATAGGTACTCTTCCAAATATTTTTTTGTAAGCCAAGTTATGAGGATAACTTATTAGCTCTTATGTTTACCTATGATCCTCTTGGATATGACACCACAAATATACCTCTTGTATTTCACAATATGTTGATGTTTGTTCCTCATATCTCCTTTCCTAGCATTGCTTCACTACCAACGAGCATCCATAGCCCCAATGAAGTTGCCTCAACATCATATAAGCATGACCTTGCTGCTATTGAGTGTCTATAGCCCCAACAACTTTACTTATATTTCCCACACAACAAATAGTGCTTTTCAACTTCTTTCTTATCTTATGTTTTATTCATCATCATATATTTATATTAGGTTTTTCTTGTGCAAATAGGGTGTGAAGGAAGTGGGGTGATACAAGAGTTGCTTAGATGTGTAGGCATCACCGATAGTTATGGCTCTTATGGGTCTACCTTTCGAAGGCATAATAGAGTTATCACTTTAACTTGAAGTGAATGGGACTCATAGATAATACCCAAAGGACACCTATGGTTGTTATACTATTTGCATGTAGGCTTTGGAACTCATTATGAGAGTAACATCGTGGCAAGGAAAATACTATATTAATATCCAACTTTGTTATTTTTCTCCAATATGTAACTTGAGAATTTATCAAGATTTTATAAGATTTGTTCTTTCCAAGGTTCTCACTGTTTTTCCCTGACATCCTTATCCCAAATTGATTTATATAGAGTGCAATGTCCAATTCAAAGTATCAATGAGATAAGGATTCAGATGAATTTTCATCTCCATTTCAAATAGTAAACAACCTCTCTTTTTCATTATACAAACATAATTAACAAGGTTTATTGATAGTCAAGACAAAGCAATTAGTCCAAAATCCATTCAGAAGGAAAAAAATGGTTATAAGAGAAACTATACAAATGCGTTTAACTGAAAAATGAAATTTCCTAAAGAAACATTTATAAAAGGAAATCTATTATATACAAGTCTACATCACCCTAGGTGATCATGAAAAATACTTTTTGAGGATTTGGCCATCAACATGGAGTTCCTCAACCTCCCCTTCCAAGGTTTTGAGTTTGAAAAGTATTTTGATACTTGATTTTGATATTCTTTTCAAGAGCATACTCAATTAATTTTAATGATGGAAATTATTTTGCATTATCAAATACCAAAGATTGAGGGACACCAAACTTGTTAATTATATGAGATTCAAGGAAAGAAATCAATTGGTTTTTGTTTACAACTTTCAATGATATTGCTTCATTCCATATAGTGAAGTAATCAGTTTCAATAAAGATATACTTGTGGAGCTGAGATGAATTGGGATTTATATCCTCAATTATATCTACACCCCACTATTGAAAGGGGTTCTCCACTGAAACATGTTGTAGGGGAAATGTAAGCCTTTTCTCCCTTCCGACTACCTTATAACTTATTTAACATTTCCTTGCATATGCATGGGAATATTTGAACATGGTGGGCCAATAACACCCTGCCCTGCAAATTTGATGGGTTGTGGTGTCCCCTCCAAAATTTCCTCCAACATGACCTTCATGTATTTCCTGTAGAACCTTTTTGCATCATATTTTTCAAGGCATATCAATAAAACATCATCATAATTCCTTATAAAAAGGATTCCATTAACAAGATTATATTGAGAAGACTTAAGTTTTAGAGATCTCATTTTTCTAAGTTCTAAGTATTGGGGAGCACTGCCATGGGTCGAGAAATATTTTAGCTCATTGTTCTAGGAGTCAGTAGGAATAGGGACATAATAAAATTCACCTTCAATTAAGTCTACTTCATCACATAACTTCTCTTCATCATTCTATGTTCCTTTTGACTCTGCTACAAGATTTTAGAGTCCCTTTCCCTTTACTATCTTGGTAGGATTAATATAAAGGTCATACTCCTATAAGGGAGTCATCCAATGGAATATTTTTTCACCCAAGTCTTTCTATACCAATAGATTTCTTATTGCAGATTAATGTACCACTACTTTGGTTCTAGATTTGAGCAGGTAGGGCATGAAGTGTTTAATTTCATTGAAGATCGCATATGCTTGTTTATCTACTTCAAGGTAGTTAAGCTCTACCCCTTGCATCCTTGAAATCATGAATGCAATTGGGAATTCATTCCCTTCATCATTCTTCTAGGTGAGAACAACTACATATTTTATGTCATAAGTGAATGTATACAATATGAAATCTTTATTGAAGTTAAGACTCAAAAAGGTTGGTCATTTTTCTATTTCTTCCCTAATCCAAGTTAAAGATTCCTTTTCCTTGTGACCCCATTTGAACTCAACAATTTTCTTTATCATATCTTGTAAGGGATTCACAGTTTCAGAGAAGCTGGGAACAAATCTACACACAAAATTTATTTTGTCAAGGAAGGATTGCATAGATTTTTTGTTACGAGGAAATACAATCTTAGAGATAGCTTCTGTTCTTTTTGGTTCTATCATTATTCCTTCTTTAAAAACAAAAAACCCTAAGATCTTTCCTTCATATACAACAAAGATAGAATTTTTGGGATTGAGAGAGATGCCATACCTTCTACATATTTCAAAAATATGCCTAAGATGGTGTACACGGTCATTTTTGTTCTTGGAAAACACAATAACATCATGTATGTAAAATACAACATATTTACCAATTAATCCTCTAAAAGACATGCCCATAGCTCATTGAAAAGTAGATCCAACATTTATTAGTCCAAAAGACATTTTCCTGTATGCATATGATCCCCATTTGGTCCTAAAGGCAGTCTTCAAATGATCATCATGGAAAACTGAAACTTGATTATATCTGCAGAAACCATCTAGGAGTGATAACATCTTAGATCCAGAGACACACTGTAGGATATACTCTATGGGAGGCATAGGGTATTTATCTTTCTCATAAGCTCTGTTTAAATTTTTGAAGTCCAAACATAATCCAATATCTCCATTTTTCTTCCTGATAGGTATTATATTGGCTATCCATTGGGTATGTTTGATAATGAAGATAATCTTGGAAACCAATAGCTTATTCAATTCTCCTTTTACCAAAGTTTCTAAATTGGCATGCATTTTCCTCAACTTCTACTGAAAATGTTTGGTGTTAGGATTCATTCTTATGATATTCTGAATGATCTTGGTATAAAATTTCTTGAGATCATTATATGTATAGGAAACAATATCATTGTATTCTCTGAATAATCTTGTTGGGATACATATATACACTATTAATTCCCAACATTAAATTGTCAATCAGGGAGTCATATACTTAGAGGTGGAAGCATAGGAAATGCAGGATTGGAGCATAGTCTAGCCTAATCTAAAGTCATCAAAACAATCTTGAAACCCACACTACAAGAAATTAACACTAAGGATTCATCACTGGGACATAGGAATAACTTAGTGCTATAAAGGCTTAGATCACAGTATGTCATGCACCTAGGGTGATGTTTGTGTGACTAATCGTGAGTATCTTACTTAAGTTTTCTGTCCTTCAATGGATTCCAATAGTGGTTATCTAAGCTACAAGAAAACTAAATCAAAGCAAACTATATTAAAAGACAATGAAGACAATCTTAAAATGACTTGTAAATAAACAAAACTAAAATTTCAAGACAATTCCTCAAATGGATACAACAACAATAATGAAATCTACCTAACGGAATAATGGATTTACTAAAAGAATGAAAATATGTAAAAATGATCTATATGAAGAGGAATAGATGGAAGGAAATGCACTTTGTGTTTTCTTTGTTCAATGGATTGCAGATGTGATAAAATCTTCTAATCAATTCCAAGGACAAAATTTTAGAGTGAAAGTAGAGGAGTATAAGAGGAATGGTTTTAACTCTTTATGTGTCTTATATTATTGGACTAATGAGAACAATTCAAAAAGAATTATTGAGAGCTAAAATGGAAATGATCTACCCCTGTAATCAATCTCGAAACAACGCATATCTGGGCGCAATTCATTAGAGAGGGTTTATGTTTATGGATGTAATGTTGGGTATGATGGAATTGAGTTCTTGTGAATGTAAGTTGAGGTATGGTTTAATCTATTTGTATGAATAAAATGGAGGTGTGGTTATGAGAGGGAATAGCAATGGGATAGCAACGAATTGGAAGAGGGAATCATGGTCAAAGTGTAGTGAGCTTGGAAAAAGGACATGGCTGTAAGTTGAAATGATGATTTGGGAAACACAATCAGTATAAAGAGAATATTTAGAACAAATATCTGAAACCCAATTTGAAGGTGCGTGGAGACACAATTTGGGGTGATCTTGAACATATACTTATACTCTGTAATCAAATTGCACAGACTGCTAGCAATAAGTGTGTTAGAACCTAATAAACATACAACATAGTAGCAAAAGAAGGAAGTGATAAATGCAATGGAAGAGATGGAACATTATTGCATAGAATTGAAGAATCAATCCCGAGTATTTAACATGAATTCATAAAACTAAATCAAATTGCAATCACACAAATGGTGAATTGAAATTAAAATGTAAGAAAGCTAAAAATGCAATTAACTAAATCCTTATTACTATGCAAATTAAATAATAAATAAGACCAACACATACCAGGTTGAGGGGGCCCTACCTCACCTAGCATGTGTTGCTATAAAGGTTTACAGAACAAGGAGTAATCACGCTCAATGACTCATAACATCAACACTTCCTTATTCAATTCAAATTCAAAAATTTACAACACCTTTCTTATGGATCCAAATCTCTCCATATGAGAACATGCTAACATACTGATGATAATCATTCCTCCTCTTCCCTCTATCTCATGAGACTTATTATACATGAATAATCATTGAGGAGTGGATGGGACCGAATCCCAGTGCTCATATTTCAAATTTTACATTTTTAGGCAGAAATCCCAAAAATATGGGTAGATTCGAGTTAGGGATTCACCCATATCTTCCAAACCACTTCGAATTTTGAAAAACTGCTCTCCCTTTTCTCAATTTTCCACATTTTAGACAAAACCCATATCGTAAAAATTCTAGATCGAATACCATCTGCACGAAAATCGAGGCACAAGTTGGTAGTTTGAGATTTTTGCTAATTTTTACAGAATCATTCCCCCTGAGCTGGAGGTCCACACGTGTGTTATGGGTGAATTATGTCACACATTTTTGCATGTAAACATCGTTTTGGACAAAACCCATGTACCCGATTTTATTGTAGAAGAATTTCAAAGTTTCGAACTATTTCTAGTACTGGATGATTGTTGATGTTGGTACCGGACGAGCACAACATTGGTACCAGGCGAGCACAGAATTGGTATCGGACGAGTTGAGTACTGGATGACATGGAGTGTGGGTACCGAATGACATAAGGTGTGGGTACCAGATGACTATGCAGGTACGTGTTGGTTGTAGAACCTTTTGGTATCAGATGACTTGGAGTACCGGATGACCTACAGTGCGGGTACCAGATGACTTCCATTGTGGGAACATATTGTTTGGACATAGAAATATAGGATTAAGCCATCATAAACAAAACTATTTTATAATCATCCTTTTAATCACTAAAAATATGGAAAATTATGAATTAACCACATAAGATGAATAACAAGAGATAATGGAGGTTTATGGTGTAATTAGGGATATATTATGGACAAAATGCATGGAGAAGGTGTAATGATGACTGTATTTATATGGAGAAAAATATGACAAAACTGGAGCCCAACGCACACCCAAACCCAAGGACTTGCATGTCCTCATGCAAACAAGGTGAAGAACTTATGATACTCTGCTCATAGATTTATGTGACATTGTTTATTTTGTGTAGGTGTTGGTTCTTATGGAATGACACTTTGGAAACTATGATGGATTGAATTTCAAACAGAAAAGAAAAATTATCATAAAAATGGAGGACACGCAGTGGATGGGGTATCAGAGTGATGATGAATAGTGTGCATGTGGAGAATAGTTTATAAAATGATGGTGATGGTCGTCGTATGAACTTGGACGTCTTTATACTTTGTATCTTGCATCAATTTTAAGACCAATATTTACTTTGTGGTTCTTTGTTTGGATAAGCAACAATGATTTCATCCTCTTTGAGATGGCTTGAGAATGCTTTATGATGTACAAAGAGAAGACACTATAGATGTTGCTTTGTATTTGTATACCACATATTTCCTTTTCATTACTTGGTCTTATCATAATAATATATTGTTCATTATGACAAGTGTAGTGAAGATGGAGAGTTTACTGAGTAGTTGTGATAATGCATAGTGGAGTGTGGAGTGGGTAATAGTGGTTATGCATCATGTTTTCCAAGTTCCTAGTAAATTAAAAATATTTGTACCATTTTTACCTCAAGTTACCCTTGCTTTGGATTCTAATGCATGTTGAAGTGGAAACTATGTAGAACATGACATAATGTCTGCAGAATCATGATGTAGACTGCTGAAATTTGAAGATGAAGTGGAGAAAGGATGAGAACTGATGGATATCTAGGAGAGAGTTAATGAATGTTGATCTGATGATATTCCTTATGTCTCTCTCTCCCCCATGCCTATTGGTTTGCATGTTCTCATGCAAACTCTTATTAGCACACAAAATTGTTGCAAGATAAAATAGGACTATGTGGAATCGATGCGTGTTGAATAAAGGAGGGAAATGAAGTATGCCAGAGTTGAAAGATGCTGAAAATATCCCGCAAAAAGTACCCTCGAAAAATATTTAAATTTTTGTACTGTTGGTACAGGAACCTACTAGTTTCTGTACCAACAGTAGCGGAACAAAAAAATCTAAAAGAACTAAACCAATACTGTTATTATAAGAGAAGAAATATACATTGATGTAGTGCTTAAAGAAACAACCAAAATTTAAACTTTAGTCATGCTTACAAATTTGGAAATGAAATTTATTTTAAAATATTACAAGCATAAAGGAAATTCCTAAATTACTTATTACATATGATTTCATCAATAATTAACAGTTGTATGCTCAAGAAACCATGTTAATTACGATGGGGGATTTTTCCTCTCATCCTTGAACAAGAAAACATGAGGAGATAAGTGGTCTTTAACAAATGAGAAATCGATAGGAAACCAGTTATCCTTGTTTAATTTCTCAGATAATTTTTGTCATTCAAGTGATATTGATAAAGTTCGCATTTGAGTTTATTAGACTCCTACACTTATGGTTACCATCTCTAGGACAATGAAATCTTGGGTATGAATGACGGGGTCTTAAGACCATCTTACAGACATTTTCAAATAAAAATTAGATGAGGTTCATTAGACTTTTTTTCAACCATGCAAGCTTCTTCTTAAGGATTTACACAAGTATAGCGTTCATACGGAAAAATATAGATTAGGCATAATTATAGACATCAAAATCAGAACCCATTTCCAGCAGTAGCAAGCATGTTCAATACTTCGATGGGGGTAATTTTGACATCTAAGAAATATCCTTCCCAAGAAGAACGCCCCATTTCCCATGAGCCTGTTCATTACTCTGATGGGTTTGCCTAGTTATACCACAGGATGGTACCCGCTGCTAGCATACCTGTTTTGTATCCTGATGGGTTAGCCTATTACACCCATTTTCTATCAATGACTCTTGTCCCAATCTTTAACCTTAATATAATATTTATATATTTCTTTCGCATGGGTGAATGGGGAAGCATCTTTGAAAACATTTTTATAGGATGGAATGGTATTGAGTTGGAAAATGTTTTATAGATTGCCCATAAAAGATTGTTCGTATGAAAAATAGACTTATGTATTGAGATTAGTCGAAAGACATATCATGGTCAAAATTACTCATTGTGTAGTGGATGAGGCCATGAGAGAATGACCTAAAGGTGCCTCTAGTCCCCAAGTTTTTCTTCTCCATATAAGATTGTGTTCCCTCACAAGTAGAAGTTTCATTCACTCTCCTGCTACTATTTGATAAGAATGCTTGAATAAAAAGTTCTGATATGAAACTAGGATGTACAAGTTACCTATGGGCATCATTATGTAGACCTTAAAGATTTTGTAAATCCCCATAATATTTTAAAGATTAGGCTTATAAGCAACTATTATTATTAATAATCAGAAATATGTATGTAATAATAAGAAGAAATATCTTAAGTTTTTTTGGTTTTTGATGTTAGATCACCAATATTATTTTCATCTCATTTAATTTATTTGAAAAGAAACATGAAAAGATGTTGCATTTATTTAGAACTAGGTTAAATAACATGCAACTTTTACTATATCCTATCTAAGAACAAGAAATTATATTTCACGTGTAATAATATTTCAAATGTAACCATGTGCATAACAGGTGTAGAAATACATTCATACTCGGGTTTGAAAGATAAGATTTAATGTATGCCAAAGTATGAAGAACCAACTGCTTTGATGATGATGTGAAGAGTTGTTGAAGAAGAGAGTGGTGCTTCAATATTATAGTCATATGGAACCATAGCTCAATGTAATCTTGACGTTCTTGGTTCACATCCTTATTTAGATCACTCTCCATGTCTCCCTCTATCATGCCACATAGATCATCTTCTTTCGAATAACTGGTCTCTTCAGTGTGTGAAGGATCTTCAGAAAGGCATATCAAAAACTCTTCGATCTCAGGTTCTAATGGTGGCTCTCCATCGAATATGGTCCATGATTCTTTAGTCTCTCCTATAGGTTGGAAAGGATGATTACTAAAGGATTTTAGATCTTCTTGTGGATGTATCTCATGGAACTTTTCTTCTTCTATCACTTTAGGAGAGGCATATAGGTTCTTGACTACTGTCAAGATTTGCTCTTCCTAAGAGGCAGAGATCCCAGGTGCTGCTAGGATTTGAGAAAGTTCTTCCAAACTCCTGATAATCTTTGAGTTCTTGTTGCTAGTTTATGGGTCCTGATTCACACATGGATTAGTGTAGAGGGGGGTTCTTACAATGCCCAAAAACTTTTAAAAATCCTTAAGAAATAAAAAGAAGCAAACTAGAATAAAATGTAAGAAAACCAATTATATACATGAAGCTCCACTGTGCTACTAGGACCCTGCTGTCACCAAGTTATCTGTTCACACAAGTTAGCTTCTCTTCTCATATATATATATAAAAATGGCTATTGCTAATCAAACACAAATTCTAACTACTGAAAGGAAGATGACAACCTAACTTTAGAGAAACCCCACTAAAGTGGATGCGTGGGCTCTTCCCTCACGTCTTACCGTCTTCTCTCCACCCTTAGGTCATCCTTAAAAGAAAACAACACTTGCATGAAAATAAACACACTTGCATGAAAAGAAACACACTTTCATGAAAGGAACAATCAAGGATTTGGATAAATAAAAGCAACCTACCTATGCTCTAATCCCTTTATCACATCCCCAACAACAACGCCAAAATTTTTGGACTAAATATATACACTATTAATTCCCAATGTTAAATTGTTAGCCAGGGAGTCGTAGAATTAGAGGTGCAAGCACAAGAAATGCAGAATTGGAGCCTAGTCTAGCCTAATCTAAATCTGACAAAAAAATCTTCAGACCCACACTACAGGAAATTAACACTAAGGATTCATCACTGGGACGTAGGAATAACTTAGTGCTATAAAGGCTTAGATCACAGTCTTTCATGCACTCAGGGTGATGTTCGTGTGATTAATATTGAGTAGCTTACTTAAGTTTTCCGTTTCAATGGATTCCAGTGGTGGTTAGCTAAGCTACAAGAAAAATAAATCAAATAAAACTAGATTCAAAGACAATGAATACAATCTGAAAATGACTTGTAAACAAATGAAGATAAAATTTCAAGACAATTCTTCAAATGGATACAACAAAAATAATGAAATATACCTAACAAAATAATGGATCTAATGAATGAATGAAAATATGTAACAATGATCTATATGAATAGGAATAGATGGAAGGAAATGCACTCTGTGTTTTCCCTGTTCAATGGATTGTAGATGTGATAAAATCTTCTAATCGATTCCAGGAACATAATTTTAGAGTAAAAGTAGAGGAATATAAGAGGAATGGTTTTAAATCTTTGTGTGTCTTATATTATTGGACTAATGAGAACAATTCACAAAGAATTATTGAGAGCTAAAATGGAAATGATCTAGTCCTGTAACTAATCTCGAAACAACTCAAATCTGGGTGCAATTGATTAGAGAGGGTTTATGTTTATGGATGCAATGTTGGGTATGATGGAATTAAGTTCTTGTAAATGTAAGTTGAGGTATGGTTTAATCGATTTGTATGAATAAAATGGAGGTGTGGTTATGAGAGGGAATAGCAATGGGATAGCAACAAATTGGAAGAGGGAATCATGGTCAAAGTGTAGTGAGTTTGGAAAAACGACATGGTTGTAAGTTGCAATGATGATTTGGGAAATGCAATCAGTAGAAACAAAATATTTAGAACAGAGATATGAAACTCGATTTGAAGGTGCGTGGAGACACAATTTGGGGTGATATTGAACATATACTCATACTCTGTAATCAAATTGCACAGACTGTTGGCAATAAGTGTGTTAGAACCTAATAAACATAAAACATAGCAATAAAAGAAGAAAGTGATAAATACAATGACACAGATGGAACATTAGTTCATACAATTAAAGAATCAATCCTTAGTATTTAATGAACTTGAATTCATAAAAGTAAATCAAATTGCAATCACACAAAGGATGAATTGAAATTAAAATGTAAGTAAGCTAGAAATGCAATTAACTAAATCCTAATTACTATGCAAATTAAATAATAAATAAGACCAACACATACCAAGTTGAGGGGGCCCTACTGCACCTATCATGTGTGGCTAGAGAGGCTTACATAACCAAGGATTAATCATGCTCAATGACTCATAACATCAACACTTCCTTATTCAATTCAAATTCAAAAATTTACAACACCTTTCTTATGGATCCAAATCTCTCCATATGATAACATACTAACATAATGATGATAATCATTCCTCCTCTTCCCCTAGTCTCATGAGGCTTATTTATACATGAAGAATCATTGAGGAGTGGATGGCTCCAAATCCCAATGCTCAGATTTCAAATTTTACAATTTTACGTAGAAATCCCAAAAATATGGGTTTTATTATAATTTGGGTAGGTTCGAGTTAGGGATCCACCCATATCTTCCAAACCAATTCAAATTTTGAAAACATTCCCTTATAGTACTCAATTTTCCATATTTTAGACAAAACCCATATCATAGAAATTCTAGATCGGATACCATCTGCATGAAAATCGAGGCGCAAGTTGGTAGTTTGAGATTTTTGCTAATTTTTGCAGAACCATTCCCCCTGAGATGAAGGTCCATGCGTGTAATATGGGTAAATTATTTCACACGTGTCAATGTCTAAACATCATTATGGACAAAACCCATGTCCCGATTTTCATCTAGAAGCATTTCAAAGTTTCGAACTATTTCTAGTACCAGACGGTTGTTGATGTTGGTACTGGATGAGCACAACATTGGTACCAGACGAGCATAGAATTGGTACTAGACGAGATGAGTACTTGATGAAAGGGAGTGTGGGTACCATATGACATGGAGTGTGGGTACCAGATGACTATGTAGGTGGCAATTGACTGTAGAACCTTCTGGTACCGGATGACTTGGAGTACCATATGACCTCCAGTGCAGGTACCGGATGACTTCCAGTGCGGGGACATATTTTTGGACATAGAAACATATGATTAATCCATCATCAACAAAACTATTGTATAATCATCCTTTTAATCACTAAAAATATGGAAAATTATGTATTAACCACATAGGATGAATAACATGAGAAAATGGAGGTTTATGGTGTAATTAGGGATATATTATGGACGAAATGCAGGGAGAAGGTGTAATTATGAGTGTATTTGTATGGTGGAAAATATGACAAAAATGGAGCCCAATAAATCTTATGAATGCATGATTTCCTGCAGGAGAACAATTTGTACCAAGGTTGACAGTCTGAGGATTGATATAAGTTTCCAAGTTGATCACCTCATATTGGATGAACACACTATTGGTCTTACAATTGGTGATCTTTTTGAATTCATCCTATAAGTCATATAAATTTTATAGTTTTATAGCCTCACCATAGGTTTTGTAATTCCATTCCTTAGATTTACTTTGTCTTCAACTGATTGATTTGCAGAAAATTATGTTTGATAGTTCATATCTTCGTCATGTTGGATTTCATCAATGGATAAATATCTAAAGGTTTCTTTCATATATAAGAAACCAATGGTCTATTGATCATCTTAAAAATGTTGGGGATTGTGTGTAACTTGATATGTAAAGAATAAATAGAATTGCAGATAATCGAAGAGGAATAACTTTTAAAAATAATAGGTGGTGTCTAAAGACACTGTTACAACATTTAAGCACAATCCATTGTGATCATAACATCACAATGCATATTGAATATGCACACCATGTTCAATATTGCACATAACACTTACATGCTTGTTGATAGTGACCCATTGGGTCTGTTATTTATAGATTCAATATCTAACCAACTTCCTTGGAATTGGGAAGATGTTGTCCACATATAATGATCGATGGCTAGAGTCGACTCTATCAAATCCTCATTGTCTATTCAGCTCGAAAATAATGCTATGTAACACCGTGTTTCCCCCCAAGACTGTAATTATGCACAAACTTCATATGCTAATGTTATGAGGCATGTAATTTTGTTTTGATTAAATTAATATAACCACCAAACCGTCGACTAAGAGGGAACAACCTTGATGGTAGTGGCCATGATACACCAGAGGAAATTCATGAGGTAGAAGGATTGATAGAATGGTTGAGTGTAGTGGAGCTGAGATGCATCAACAAAGAAAATAGGAAGCTTGCACAATAAGCTAATTTATGATTATAAACACAAATAACTACACCTACCAACATACCAGACATACATGAAACTGCGTGACCATTAAAGAAGGTCATAGAGGTGGTTGAGCAGTTAATGAATATAGGCAGTTGACCCTTACAGAGAGGAAAGTATGAATGAACAACTGACAGGGGACACCATGGAACCAGCCCTTCCGAATGTGAATGGAATAGTATAGGATAATTCTGCAATAAGTCACAGAGATGCCGAGGAGATAGAGAAGAAGACTATATGAGACGAGAAGATGAAAATGACGTGCACATAGAACAAAGAAACACATGAGGAGAAACACACCCAACAAAACATAAGAACACACTCAACTCAGAGAAGTCTCAGAGACAAGCAAGAGAAAAATAGGGCGCAGAGGTTTGAATGCACTGATTAAGGAAAAGAAGGAAAAACATGATCTTTCTGGAAGAAATTAGGAAGCTTGTCTGGTTTTTTGGCAATCATCCTAAATAAAGAAGACCTAGATTCTTGAATTGGAGAAATAGTGGGCTGCAACTTAGTGCTTATTGGATAGAAATTGACACTGGTAAGGGGAGGTTGCTGAGGGACTATTGAGAAGACAAGGGATTCACTTGTGCATAGGAATACTAGTTGAGAAACCACCCGATAAACCTATAGAGACCCGAAGCTCAGTGGGAGGTGGAAAATTATGTTGTGTAAGAGGGGTTAGGAGAGTAACCTTCCTGGATCATCACAAACTTAGAACCCTGCTGTTGGAGCAAGAATTTTTGGAAGTACAACAAGTGAGGAAGAGTGGGCCAAAGGGAACATCGCACACTAGAAAAGAAGGAAGAACAACACGACAAAGGGAAAAGGAAGCAATGCATGATAGGATTTGTGGAAATCTAGAGCATAGGTGGAAAAACCTAGCCATGTTAGGGTTAGGGTTTTGGAGTCATGTTGTAAGGGTTTTAACCCTTTTTGCAGTATAAATAGAATAGGTATAAGGTAGATTGAAGCATCTGGGTAGTATCTTTATTTGAGAGTGAGAGTATTTCCATATCTTTAGTATCTTTTGGAGTCCATTTTGAGTTTTGAGTATGTATTTTGATGAGAGATGCAGAGCTCGGGTGGAGTTGATGTACTTCAGGGTCAAGTTGCAAGTTGTGGAGCTTGGTGTGACACTGGTCCGTCTCACTACACACTACTATTCTATGATGTAATTCACACAACGACATTTTGAAGAGAGGAAGAAATAAAAACAATATCTTTTTGGACGTAGCCCCAGGTGGGTGAACCATTGTAAAAACAATGTGTTGCAAATGTGTCTGAATGCTTTTTTTTTATTTCTGCAATTATGATTAAATGGTTAAATGAATGAATGGTTTAAATTACAACGCGCACTAGAAATATGTATGTAGAATGAATGAATTAGTAGATTTGATGAATAATATGGTAGAATGTATGGTTAAGTAATGATATAAGTAAGAATAAAAACCCCAATCCCTTTGATGATTGTAGGCACCTGCATCCTATAGTCACCCATAAATCATCTTGGGTGAGACTGCGATGTGCACTCTATGCATGATGTAGCCTTCTGGTTTACCAAAAGGGCTAATGGTGAAAATGGTTTTGTTGGAGAATTAAGGTAGAACCTGAGTCAACCCATACATACAACACCTACTAAGTCAATTTCCTTAGAGGTATCATGGCTTGGCATGAGGGTGGCATGTTGTAGGAAGTGGATCTACAACAAGGCCTAAGGTTGGGAGGAAAGGTGACCTCTCTCATTCAGTTGGATCTGGTGACTTCCTTATCAGATAGGTGTCTATTTGTACTAGCACTGACTGTGATTGGATATATATGAATGCATGTGTAAATGTCTGAATATAAAGGAAACTATGTTGTTTATAATCTACGGTTTGAATGCATGCAAGTTGAGATATGTTGTAATGTTTATTATTTCTCTAATAATTGTAAAAAAAAAAGAGATAAGTATAAACTGCTACGTGTTTGAGCATTTTATATCCCTGTAGGGAGAATCTATAAATCATGTAATATTTTTCTCCTTAAGTTTAAATGACTTGTAATAACCTTAGAGTAGTCTTGAAAGTTTCAAAACCTGGGCTGAAGCCCTGCAGAACTCAATAAATGGCTAAGTCCTCAAAACAGATCGTTATATCTCCTTAAAGCCCCATGCTAATAAGTAGAGAACGAAACCCGTAGATCTAGAGAGATATCAACCATTGATCATGGTGAGTTGTTCAGAGTGGAATATTCATAGGAAACCCTGAAGCTCCATGGGAAACACTCCAAATGAGAGACTCTTAAATAGACTATTGACAGTGGGACTTTATGCGGGGGGAATCTCATGTGGTGTGAGAAAATCCCCGAATTTGAGACTCCAAAGTTGAGCATGTGAGGGCCATAGATATGGAAGTGGGTGAGTTATTCCTCATTCATTGATCATCGAGGGTCCCACTTAGTAGATCGAGAGGTAGGAGTGATTTGACACTGACTGGGATATTTAGTATGAAGACATGTGGCGAAATTCGATTGGTCGACATGAATGAGTGTGGGTCTAGCTGGATTGAAGCTAACCATATTCAAAATAAAACTCCAAAGGGTCCAGAGTACTCCTACGAAGTGTTCATAGTATCACTTCGATGGAGGGAATGTCTAGACCGTAGGTATGTGAGTGGGGGAGATGAAATGGTAGTCGTCGGTCTGCCATAAGTCCCATTTAATTTAAGAGATGAAGTGTTGATGTCATGAATGATGTGGCATGCCAGCAAGGAAGCTAGAGTTTCCTTAGGATGATATATGGAAATCATTAATTGGTTGACGATTTGAGTGTGGTCCAGCTGGACATGAGAACCTTAGAACCTTAACAAATCTCAACCTTTGGTTAAGGAGACCATAAGTGAATCAATGCCATCCATATATAAGACTAAATATTCCTCGATACCCTATTTTTGAAGCAGTGAAACTACCTGAACCTTTTGAACGCCGAATGGATGATGTTGAAAGGGAATATTCTTCGATACCATGTCTCTCAGAGGTAGAAGTTGAGGGAATGGGGGAGAAGGCATGAACGTCAACGACTATAGGCCTACATGGATTGGAGTTCCACCATGGTAAGTTAGGAAAGTTCCACATCAGTACCATGTTGTCACCACGTCAGATGGAACAAGGGACTTAGTACCACGTGGATGCCACATGCCAGTGTGATAAATATTGACCATGAAAATCTAAGAACTTTGGAGGGCCATAACTTTCGATCCAGAGCTAATTTTTGAGTGACATTATAGTCGTGGGAAACCTCTTGATGACCATAGCATGTTAGAGGTGATAAGAAGAAATTTGATATAGTCAAGGAAAGCAAAATTCCTAATGCCCCATCCCTTAAAACACAATGAGAGGTTTATGAGAGCCCGTGCCAAATAGGAAGAGTTGAATGTAGTTCTACTATAGATCCTATCTGAAATTCAAAAAGATCTCAAGAAAGGCCCTAGAAATGCAAAATTACAACAGTCGAATAGGTTGAAAACCCCTTCAGATGCTCAAAAACATGGATTGGATCATAGTAATGCAAGAAGGAGTTATTCTAGAAGAATTCATCGTGGTACCAATAAAGGTGAATCAAGTGGAGGCATTTCCATGGAGTCTTATAGTCAGAATACTATTTCAACAGGACAGTTCAATAGCGTCATGGAATCCATAATTTCTAAGAAGAGAAAGAGAAAAACTGTTATGGGATTTTTCTCTCAGAGGGATCTAACTAAGTAGATTGGAAATATCTCCCTAGGATTGGCCTAGAAATCCTAGACATGAGTGGAATATATTTATTATGATTCTCCTAGAGATAAGCAAATCATTACATAAGGAAATATGAGAATGGCTTACCTTTTCTTGAAGGTTGTCCTTAGTGAATCTTGGTTGTTGTAGTCCTAGAGTTCTAGCCTCAGCTTCTACAACCTTATCCATGTACACCATATACGAAACAATACCATTCTACTTGTCTTCCTAGTATTAAATCCTAGATTTATCTTGATCTAATATGATCTACAACAATATAAATTAGATCTAAATATTCATATACCAAAAACAAACATTCAGGGGGGAAAACCAAATGATCTATTATGAAACATATATAATACATATAAATTCATACCTAAACTTGATGAATATGCATCCTCCTTTAGCTTCTTTTCTCATTGGCTCTCCTTGCAGCTCCTTGGTCAGGCTAGGCACATTGACTTCTGGCTGTGATGATGGATGCCTCTCCAATTGGACAACATAACAATACTCTGAATTCTTCCTCTTGACCAAGGCTATCCTTTGTTATATATCTATTGAAGGAGGCTTGGGAGAGGCTTATATAATTTCTAGAGGACACTAGAGACTTGAATTATGTGAGTTTCTAGGAATTTGACACGAAGATCTAACTCATGGAGGTGGAGGAGTGAGAGATGAGTTGGATATTCGTGTCAAAGGACTAGGAACTCACACCAGTTGAGTCTCTAGTGGCCACTAGAAGATATATAAACCTCTACCAAGCCTCCTCCAAGAGATATATAACAAAGATAAGCCTTGGGAAAGAGGAAGAATTCAGAGTGTTGTTATGTTGTACAATTGCAGAGGCATCCAAAATCATAGTCATAAGTCAATGAGCCTAGCCTGACCAAGGAGATGCTAGGAGAGGAAAGGAGAAAATAAGCTAATGGAGGATGCATATTCATCAAGTTGAGGTATGAATTTATATGTATTATCTATACTTCATTAATAAATCATTTGGTTTCTTCCTTGAATATTTGTTTTTGGTATATGAATAGTCATATCTACTTTATATTGTTGTAGATCAGATTAGATCAAGCTAGATCTAGGATTTAACACTAGGAAGAAAAGTAGAATGGTATTTTTTTGTCTTTGGTGTACATGGATTAGGTTGTAGAAGTTGAGGCTGGAACTTCAGGACTATAGCAGCCATGATTCACTAAGGACAACCTTCAAGAAAAGGTAAGCCATTCTCATATTTCCTTATGTAATGATCTGCTTGTATCTAAGAATCTTAAGAAATCTATACCACTCTTGTCTAGGATTGCTAGGCCAATCCTAGGGAGATCCAGAAGAAAGAATCAGGGTTCCAAGAAAGGTGAATTGAGTGGAGGCGTTTCCATGGATTCTTCTAGCAAAAAGACTATTTCAGTAGGACAGTTAAGTAGCGATACAAAATCCAACATTTCTAAGAAGAGAAAGAGAAAGAGTTCCGAGAGTTTTTGGATCGAAGAATTCAAAAATATTAAGCTACCTACCTTTGATGGGGAGATAAAGAAAGGATAAGAAGCTGAAGCATGGATATTTGGTTTGAAAAAGTACTTTTGAGTACACAATTATTCTAACAATACCAAGGCAAGGATTGGAGTATTTAACTTGAATGGAGGGGATTCCATTTGGTGGGAAGACCTTAAGGAAATAAAAATAATAAAGGAAACTAAATTAACTTGGAAACAATTTGAGAAATACTTTTGTAGGTCTTACCTATATGAAAAGTATTATGATGATAAAATAAAGGAATTCCATGAGCTTAAGTTGGGAGAACTTACCTTGGATGCGTATGCAAAAAAGGTTTATGGAGCTGTTGAGGTATGTTCCCTACCTTAAATATGAGAAGGTGATAATATAATGTTTTCTCAGTGGGTTACCAAAGTCCTACTAAGATCGAATTGATTTTGACAAACCCAATACATTGGAGGACAACATTCAGAAGGCCAATGTTGTTATGATGAGTCTAAGTACAAGCATGAGTCTTCCAAATATTGGAAAAGAAAGGACATGAGTGGATCCTAGAAGAAGGGATTCAAGTATTTTTCCCACAAGATTTTCATGAAAGATGCATAGTTCGGTCAACCAAGTAGGAGTGTGCATCAACAAAATTTTCCATTTCAAAGTAGGAATAAGTCAGCAGACGAGGAAAGGGAAAGAAAAGAGGATCCCAAGAAAGGACCTTTGAAATTGTAGGGATGTGGAGAACCACATTTGTTGAGGGATTGTCCCCACCAACAACATGAAAATCGGAGAGTGTATAATGTGCAGGAGGTATATAAATTCAATGATGTAGCCAATAGTGTGCTGAGGATATATGCAGTAGTAGAAAATCGACAAGTAGAACATCAAGCCTCTATGGTGGAGTTGGAAGGTATTATTACTAAACAACCAACATCTATTTTAATTGACCTAGGATATAATATTATTTATATTTCACCTCAAGTGGTTGAGGCGTGTTCTCTATAGAGGAATAAACACACTAAAGCTTGGTTAGTTCATTTAGCCACTGGAACAAAGAGGAAAGTGGTGTAGGTAGTTGAAGATTTTCCAATTGGGATGCATGGATTTCATACCCAGAAAGTTTTGAATATCATACCCCTCTGTCCTTATGATCCAGGTGGATATCGGTGGCCACCCACCTTTTCTGAGTGGCTCAAAATAGTTTTTTGGCAATTTTGGCAATTTACTATTTTTAGCAGGTTTTAACTTTCGGGGCCATTTTGAGGGCTTAAATGAAGGTTTTTCGAGATCAAGGTTCTCAATGATAGGCAAAGGCATTATTGAGCCCCCAAAATGAATCTCCTTGACGATACCTTTCTAATGAGCTATCATACGCCTAAAACAAAGATCGTATGCAAAAGTTACGACCCCGGGAAGTTGATGTACTAACTTACCCAAACGGGGCCCACATGAATTTTGGCGCTTCATCTCCTAGGGTTAGGTTTTTGGATGTCTATGTTTTTTAGCATTCCTGTTTATTGTAAAAAGGCCTTCAGAGCCTCATTGTAATCATCTTCTTGTGAATGCGAGTAGCTGTCACATCTCTTCTCAGAGATAAGATGCCATCATTCTAGCGAGTCTTTCATTCTGTATTTTTACAGTCTCTGTACATTTCTTTCATTAATAGAAATCATGTATTACTGTATATCTATGTTTATGGTTGCATCTTTGATACATTTCTGTTATATTATTGAATATCTACAATATCTCTGTGCATTTCTTTATTATATCTCTGATCTCATTTCGTGCCGAAAATAATTCGAATCAGTGGTATCAGAGTAGGCTTCTCTTGATCATTTTTTCAGTGCATGTCCCTGATGAGGTCCGAGTATAGAAAGTTGGGTCTTGAGCTTGTCTCTTTTTAAGACAATCTCTCTTGCACACCCAAGAAACCCTCAATGGTGGAAGAAAATAAAAATGATGGAGCAGATGATCCTATCAATCTGTTGCTTGAGCAAGCTCTCATGCGACAGAGGGACGAAATGATGGAGAATTTTGCCCACATCCTTAAATGCCTGCTAATAGCATCAGGCACATCTTCATCAAGAGGCCACTTTGGAGGAACCTCTCCTTTCAAGGTACACATTAATTTTGATATTCCTGTATTTGAAGGACAGATAGATGCAGAAGCCCTAGAAAAATGGTTAACTCTGCTAGAAGGTTATTTCTTTGTTCACAATTTTTTCGACAAAGAAAATATCACCTTCATACTCCTTAAAGCTCTCCCTCATGTCAAACATTGGTGGGAAACTTATTGGGAGAAAAGTTCCATAGAGGAGTCTGGAATATATGGGGTCGATCCCACTTGGGATTTTTTTGTGGATGCAGTAAGGGAACAATATTACCCTGTTGGAAACTATGAGGACCAGTACATGAGATGGACCACACTGCAGCAAGAGAGGGGTCAAGCAGTTCCAGAGTTCACCAATACCTTCGATACCTTGTGCACTAAGCTAGGTATCAAAGACTCCGAGCGACATTTGGTTCTGAAATACCATGGGACTCTACACAGATACATCCAGACTGAAATGGATTTTCTGGACATCTTATCACTCAGTGCTGCTTATCGATATGCTGTTAAAATTGAGCATAAATTTAAGCACTAGAACAAACGAGAGTTCAGGTATGCAAATCCGCAACAACCAAAGTATGAAAAAGATGACCCTAACAAATAGTCTCCCAAAAACTAGTTCAAGACACAGGAAAAGAAGGGTCACGGGAAGACAAAGAAGGACATCGGAAAATGGTGTGATTTCCACAAAAGACCTTGACACAACACCGATGAATGTCGCTCAAAATAGTCATTGGTGGCCGAGATCAAAGACAAGGATCCAAAACCTGATTTAGAATCTGATTTTGAAAATACTGGTAAAGGACAGATCATTGACGTAGACCCCAATGCTATTGTCGCGACCGCAAAAATTCAACTAGAAGAACCAACAGATCCTAAAGACGGGGAGCGCCTTTTTCATTCACAAATGTGGGTGAAGGGGACCCCGCTGCATTTTATTGTTGATAGCGGAAGCCAGAAAAACCTCATATCAACAGAGGTTATCAAACAGTTGGCATTGTCGACAACACCACACCCTCAGCCATACAACATCGGGTGGCTTCGGCAAGGACGAGATCTCCGTGTCAGCCAACAGTGTCGGTTGTCATATGACATCCAACCCTTCAAGGATGAGGTATTATGTGATGTTTCCCCACTGTATGTCTATGATGTTCTCTTGGGCCAACCATATATATGGAGACGCCATGCTGTTTATGTCTCTTGACCCCATAGTGTCATTGTTACTTTTGGGGGGTCATCTCTATAGAATACTAGAGGTAGTTCCAACTATTGTTCCACCTAAAAAGTGTCACAAGGTAGTATCTCATACTGAAAAACACATCTTCTTCACAATCTATTCAAAAGGGGAACATAAGGACACTGCAACCACTATAGCCTCGCCCCCTGCACCTTCTATCCAACAGAAGTAGGTCGACAAGGTTGCAACAAAGCATAAAGATTCTTTCTTCACACCTTCCTCTCATGTAGCTCGACTTGTTGAATAACCTCAACTTCAATAGGTTCATGACAGACTTCCACAAACTAAGCAACGCGATGTCTCCAACAATACAAGCAACTCACCAAGATGCAGATCCAACAAACGATTTTCCCTCTCCCCCGGGAAATCAACGCAATGGAGACCATTTCTTCCTAAGGAGGGAGGATTGATCCAGGTGGATATCGGTGGCCACCCACCTTTTTCGACTGGCTCAAAACAATTTTCTAGCAATTTTGGCAATTTACTATTTTTAGCAGGTTTTAACTTTCGAGGCCATTTTGAGGGCCTAAATGAAGGTTTTTTGAGATCGAGGTTCTTAATTATAGGCAAAGGCATGATTGATTCCCCAAAATTAATATCCTTGATGATACCTTTCCAACGAGCTATCATACGCCTAAAACAAAGATTGTATGCAAAAGTTACGTCCCTGGGAAGTTGATGTACTAACTTACCCAAACGAGGCCCACATGACTTTTGGCACTTCATCTCCTAGGGTTAGGTTTTTGGATGTCTAGGATTTTTGGCATTCCTATTTATTGTAAAAATGCCTTCAGAGCCTCATTGTAATCATCTTCTTGCGAATGCGAGTAGCCGTCACATCTCTTCTCAGAGATAAGCTGCCACCATTCTAGCGAGTCTTTCACTCTGTATTTTTACAGTCTCTATACATTTCTTTCATTAATAGAAATCATGTATTACTGTATATTTGTGTTTATGGTTGCATCTCTGATACATTTCTGTTATATTATTGAATATCTGTGATATCTCTGTGCATTTCTTTATTATATCTCCGATCTCATTTCGTGTCGAAAATAATCCGGATCACGTTATGATGTGCTGTTTGGCATGGATTGGTTAGATTCCCACAAGGAAAAGATAAATTGTTATGAGAAATTTTTAGAATGTGAATATGAGGAAGGGAATACTATAATTTTACAAGGTATTCGAAAGCCAGTCTTCGTGAGGTAAATATCAACGTTGCAACTTAAGAAACTTAGCATAAAAGGGCGTCCCTTGTATGCTATACAAGTTTTAAACTTGGAAGAAGGAAAGGATATTAAGGTTGAATATCACTCAGTTTTATGGGATTTCAGAGACACGTTTCTCGAGGAGTTTCTTGGATTAACTCCGAAAATAGATCTCAATTTTTCAATCAATCTAGTGCTTAGAGTAGTGCCAAAATTGAGAGTGCCTTATAGGATGAGCACACCAGAGTTGGTAGAAACTGAAAATGCAGTTGAAAGAAACGATGGACAAGGGTTACATTAGGATGAGTGTGTCTCCATGGGGAGCATCATCCCTATTTGGAAAGAAGAAATATGGTACCTTTAGGCTATGCATTGATTATATGCAATTGGAAAATATGACCATTGAGAACAAATACTCTTTTCCTAGAATAGATGATCTCTTTGATCAACTCAAAGGGGAAACAATTTTCTCAAAGATAGATTTAAGGTTGGGATATCACCAAGTTATGATTAAAGATGAAGACATCCACAAGAAGGAGGCTACAACCTCACAAGTTCTTCGGCTCCAAGCAGTAGGTGGATACAACCACCTATCCTTTCCCCATCCCACTGCCCTAAAATATAAGTGTAGACCAATTGTCACTACCACAATTACTACCACTGTCACTACCACAATTACTACCACTGTCACTACCACTTCTACTATCAATGCCACTTTCACTTTCACTGTCACTGTCACTGTCACATCAACCTATAACTTATGAACCTGTAATTGTATATCATGCATCAACTGTGTACCAACATGTGAACTATAACATGCACCAATCATCAACCATAACATCAACCATTAATACAACATATACCATATACCATAACATCATTCATTTATAGACCTATACCATATCATCGATGAAGTATCTCAAAGAACCAATGCATGTCCCTCATGCATATGACACCATAAAACATGAAATCAAGGATATAAATTATAACAACCATGTCATATACTGAACTGGATATAAGAGTGATCCTCACTCAGCCAAGAAACAAAGATATACCATATCCAAATACCAAACCAACCATACAAAGTATGCCTCAAGCATACACCATATCATGAAAAAAAGTAACCATAAATAAATTATAAAACCATACCCATACCTCTATAGCTAACATGAAACTATGAGATGTTGACCTGTAAACTTCCTTTAGACTTCAGGGACTTGGTACCAATGTTTACTCAATATTTCATGACATTTTTTCCGATCCGTGACTTTCTCCTCTACTACCCGTGAATATATGCACTTTTCTCTATTGTATCCCACATACATCCATTCCCTTCTCACTTATAACCCGTGGATACCTCATAAAATAGGGTTACTCAAGTTTGTTGCAACTTCGAGACTTTCACCTTCGACCTTCCTCAGAAAATGCTGTCACAACCTTAGAAAAAAGATCACTAGTTCACAAGATAGATAATCAATGAATGAATGTGGGAGTGTTATGTGATTAACTCCTTGAGATGTCTTTATAGTTGTGCTAGGTAACTCCTCTCCTTAATTTAGGGCTTCTAGATTTTTCTTGTTACAACAAATTTACCTTTTCATTAAGGAATTGTAACCAACTAGGGGCTTCTTGACCACTCTTCGGGGCTTACAACTTCTCAGGGAAATATCTCCCTAACTATGAGGAACTATGTGGTGTTCCACATATCACCGAAAATGGAATGATGACTACTATCCATTTATGAGTGTCTTGCTAGCATTTAATCTGTTTTTCATGTCCATATTCCTCATTCAACTTCGTGTACCAAACCTACCTCGTCAAGGGTTGACATCAATGACAACCAAACTATCAAGAATCTCCCCCTTTGGCATTGATGACAACATTTAGGTATGAAAATACTTATGCCTATGCCCCCGCTGTGACCATTGCTACCCCTGTCTGCATGCTTCTCTCTATATGTCTCCATGCCTTTCTCTATCTCTCCCCGTTTGACATCAATGGCAAAGGGTAATCCTCCTCTTGGGGTTTCTCCCCCTATATATAGGCCTATGATGTCTATACTTCTCTTTCTCTTCATGGTGATTTCTCATGTAACTATCTGATGTATATGAAAAACATTCAAAAGTTTCTTTACTTGAGATTTTTCAATTCTTATGTTTCTCTCCCACTGTCTTGTTAAGCTTGATGCCATGCGAATCATTGTGGGGAAGAAACTACTCCAAGATTATGTCGCATATACTGAAAATTTTCCCTTGCAAGCGGTTTGGAGAAGATATCTACAATTTTATCTTTTGTCTTGACATACTCTATCTTGATGTTATTATATGTATATTGTTCCTGTAGAAAGTGATACTTGATTAGATTGTGCTTCGTATTAGAATGCATCACTAGATTCTTGGATATATTGATGGCGCCGGTGTTGTGACAAAGTATTGAAATGGGATCATCACACTTTACTTGTATATCCTGTAAGGTCTTCTTCATCCAAAGAACCTGAACACAACAAGTTGCTGCTACAATGTATTATGCTTCTGCTGTAGAAAAGGATATCGATGAGCGTTTCTTTCTTAGCCACGATATCAGACACTCACCCAAGTATAAATAATCTCCACTTGTACTTATTCTATCATCAATGCAACCTGCCCAATGTACATCTGTGTAGGCGAAAAGAGATATATCCTTCCCTTTTGGATACCATAATCCAAACTCTTCTCTACTTTTGAGGTATTTGAATATTCTCTTCACTGGAATAACATGTGATTCCTTTGGTGCTGATTGAAACATTGCAACATGTCCAACTACCTGCATCACATCTGGTTTGGAAGCTGTTACATAGAGTAAGCTACCAATCTTTGATTTGTACTGTCTCTGATATTCATCTTTAGAATCATCATCCTTACTTAACTTACAACTGGTATGGATAGGAGTACTGACTGGTTTGCAATATGTTATTCCAAACTTTTTCAACATTTATCTGATATACTTAGTCTGAGAGATAAAGATACCTTTGTTGCTTTGACATATCCAGAGACAAAAAAAAAATACAACTCTCCAAGTAAAGACATATCGAATTCATTCTTCATGTCTTTGGAAAATTTTTGACTCATCCTGTCATCATCACTTCCGAAGACAATATCATCAACATAAACTTCAATTATCAGGATACCATCTTGATTTACCTTTATGTAGATATTGTTGTCTACATTTCCTTTCTTGAACCCTTGTTGTGGTAGGTATCTATCTAGTCTTGAATACCACTCTCTCGGGGTCTGCTTGAGTCCATACAATGCTTTATTTAACTTGCAAACATAATATTCCTTTTATGATAACATAAACGCTTCAGGTTGTTCGATGTAGACTTCTTCTTATAATTCTCCATTTAGAAAGGATGAATTTATATCCATCTGACAGACCTTTATTCTCTTTGAACAAACATAGGCTATTATATCCATATACTTCTTCTTATTTATATTCTTATACTTCTTCTTATTTATATCCATCTGAGAGACCTTTATTCTTCTTCTTATAAATATAGAAGTATAAGAAAAAGTGATGAGGTAAATGGACAATTATATCCATATGAAATACCTTTATTCTCTTAGAAAGGATGAATTTATATCCATTTGCAGACCTTTATTTATATCCATCCCGGAAACTGGAGAATATATGCAAAAGTCATTAGAGGTCCCTTTGAGAAAGAAGAAGTTAGGAATACTCAAGAATAATATTACAGAGACATTGCACCACTTAGAAAATTCAAAAGTCAGTATCAACAACAACTAGCTATAGAAATATCTCAAGAAGAAGAAGGATTCAAAATAGTAACACCATTCAGAATATCTTCCACTCCTAGGAATCAAACTATTTTTCTTGGTTCATGTTATTCATGTAATTATTTTGGGCACAAAGCTATGAATTGTAGATCCAATACCAAGTACAAAATAAATGATGAAGGATATACAAGAAATAGTTATCGAAGAATATCTCATGAAGCACGGACTAGAAGATACAATAGATTTATATCATTAAGTGATGAGGTAAATGGAGAATTATAAGAAGAAGTATATGTATATAAATAAGAATTATAAGAAGAAGTATATGTATATAAATAAGAATTATAAGAAGAAGTATATGTATATAAATAAGAATTATAAGAAGAAGTGACGAGGTAAATGGAGAATTATATCCATCTGACAGACATTTATTCTCTTAGAAAGGATGAATTTATATCCATCTGCAGAACTTTATTTATATCCATCCTGGAAACTGGGGAAAAAGTTTCTTCAAAATATATACCTTCAACTTGAGAGTATCCTTTGCATACTAATCTTTCTTTTTTCCTGGTAACTTGTTCGTCCTCGTTTAACTTGTTTCGGAAGACACACTTTGTACCGATGAAATTATTGTTCTTTCTTTCGACAACTCCATTTTTGCTGAGGTGTCCTAGCTTCTGAGGATTTCCTCTTTATCCCATGCTCGTTTCATAATTAAATGAAGTCATTTTATGTAAATTCTCCTCCATTGTCTAATATCAAGCACTTGATTTTCAAGTCTATCTCAGTTTCAACCATCTCTTTGTATGTCTTGAAGTTTTCAAAAACATCTGATTTCTTCTTGAGAAATAAAACTGCAGTCATTCTTATGTAGTCATCAACCAATAGCATGAAGTAGTGTTCACCTTTCAATACCTTCATTCTTGTCGGTCCAACTATATCAGTATGTACAATATCCAGTTGTGTTGTTTTGGAATACTCCTTTGATTTGAGGTTTATCTTGGTTTGTTTTCCCTGTAGACAATGCTTGCATACAATATTTGTTGGTTTTGAGATCTCGGGCATTTATCTTACTTCTTCCCTTTTGTTTACTTTGATGATATTATCAAAATTTATGTGATTCATTCGTCTTTGCCAGAGCCAACTTTCATCGTCCTTTCCTAAGCAACATATTTCCTTTCTGATTTCATTTAGAACATATATGTTTCTTGGATTTCTTACAGTCGTAGCCACCAACTTGCCTGATTATGCTTTCTTTATCTTTCACTTCTTTGAGTCAAACAAAAGTATGTGTCCTTTATCACACATTTTACTTACACTTAGTATATTGTGTTTCATGTCTTGGACTAGTAAAACATTTTCTGTCGTGGCATCCTTACTTCTGACCTTGACTGTGCCTTTTCCAATAATTCTAGTTGAGTTGTCATTCCCAAATGAAACCGATCCATTTTTTTCCTTATTCAAAGTCAAAAACGTATTTTTGTCACTTGTCATATGCTTTGAGCATCCACTGTCAACATACCATCCACGTTTCTAGTGTTGATCTTGTAGAGCAAGGTTGCATTCTTCAACGTTGAATTGATCATGTTTTCTTATCCATATCCTTTGGGTTTCTTGCTTATGACTATTGATATTATTCTTTGGTTCCCTTGGAGGAATAATGAGTCTGCAATATTTAGTCATATGTCCAAAGTTGTTTCACTTGTAGCATTCTACCTCATCACTTACTTATCCAAATCTATTGTATATTCTATTCTGTGCTTCATGAGATCTTCTTGGATAACTATTTCTTGTATATCCTTTACTGTTGCTTCTGTTCTTGGTATTGGATATAAAATTCATAGATTTGTGCCCAAAATTATTACATGAATAACATGAACCAAGAAAAATAGTTTGATCCCTAGGAGTGGAAGATATTCTGAATGGTGTTGCTATTTTGAATCCTTCTTCTTCTTGAGGTCTTTCTATAGCTGGCTGCTGTTGATACTGACTTCTGAATTTTCTAGGTGGTGCAATGTCTCTGTAATATTCTTCTTGAGTATTCCTAACTTGTTCTTTCAAAGAGGGACCTCTAATGACTTCTGAATATCTTCTTGGTTCCTCCTCTTTTTCGATCGTTTTGGAGCTTGAACCTTTCTCTATATGCATATGGTTTTATCGTAATCCAGATATGTCATAGTAAGGTCTTTGAATGTAATGATATTATCCAATATCCTAGTGTTTTTTGGTTGCATGTCCTTATTTTGAAGATCTTTTCTTAGAGTGACTATCTCTACTTCTAACTATTCAATGATCCTGTCCTTTTCATTTAATTGTCTTCTGAGTGCTTCTTCAATTTTCTTATCTTCTTCTACTTGTATTTTTAGCTTCGTGATTGCCTTATTGCCTTATTTGGATTTGGAATTATGTTATTCTTCTTTTTTCTTTAGTTCTACCTAGAGTGACTTGTTTTTCTTCTTATCGCTCTTTAGAGCTTCTATGGAACTCATCAATTCTTCTCTGTAATCAACTTCTGTCTCTTCACATTCTTGTTCGGATCCTTCTTCATCAGAGTCTTCTACTACCATAAAATGTACTCTCTCTATATCACTATTTTTTTCTTTGTCTTCATCTAATGAATTGTCCTCCTTGGTGTAGAGACTTTTCTTGAAAAAATTCTTTTTGTTTCTTCTACCCTTTTGTATTTTATTTTTCTTTTTAGAGTCATATTCTTCAATACTTCTCTTATTCTTAATGGAAGTTTATTAGCAAAATTACCAATACCATCACAATTGAAAAATTTCAGTGGAAGCATACCTTTGTATTTTTCGGTTCCTCTTTTCAACTTCCTTACAAAGTTTTCCACCTCTTCATCTTCTTCTGAATCATCGCTACAACTATAGTCTGAATTCGTATTTTGTTTATCTTTCTTATTTTTCCTCTTGGATGCCTTGAATGCTACTTCATTCGTGACTGGATTTCATTGCTATTTCCATGTCTCATAATTTGTGAGTATCCCATGCCACTATTCCATGGTCATTGTACCTAGGTCCACTCTTCCTTATCGATTTGAAATTTTTGAATCAAATATCATTGGTGGAGATATTAATTCCTTTTTAACAACAACCTCTGATTTTATCTCATCTCCCAAACCTTTGATATTGTTTACTATTTCATAGACTCATAGAAAGTAAGCTTCTTTGTTTTCATCTTCATTCATATTCAATTGTTGGAACTTGGCTCTAAAAATTTGAAGTTTATCTTCCTTAAATTTCTCATCTCCTTCGTAGATAGTCTTTAGTTTGTCCCACATTTATTTGAAGATTCATAATGCACCATATTGGTATGTATTGATAGAGTCAAACCATTCTTGATAGCATTTCCATCCCTTAATTCATTTTCTTCAAGTTTCTTTCCATCTCTATCCACCTAGGGAGTGGATGGTGCTTTGTTTCCATCTACTATTGATTTCCAAACATCGAATCATTGTGCTTGTATATACATCTTCATTCTTGTACTCTAGAAGGCATAGTTATTGCTACCAAATTGTGGTACCCCAATATTAGCATAATCCATGATCTCCTTTCAGTGGTTAGATTTCTTCTTGAAGGACCCACTCTGATACCAATTGTTGGATTACTGAGAGGGGGATGAATCAATAATGATAAATTATATTAATTTTAACAACCATATGTTCTTCAAAAATATTTATAATTTTATTCTCAACATTCAATATATCATCAACAATATAATCATAAACAACATCACATCACAATAGATACACAATACACCAGAATTTACATGGAAACCCAATTGGGAGAAAACCACGAAATGCTTTTCTTATATGTCAAAATAATACATTCATTGGAAGAAAGGAGTTCCTAATTCTCCATCTACAATTGGAAGGAGGATCCAACCCCCTATTCTCAGGATGTAACCTAAAGGAAGCTACAACTCCCTAAATTCTATGTCTCCAACCAGAAGGGGGATACAACCCCCTAAGTACTCCATCTCCAACCGGAAGGTGGCTACAACAAATTATCCTTGTCCTGTCCTGTCACCTTGAAATAGAAGTGTAGACCAAATTTCACTACCACAATCACTGCCACTGTCACTATCACTATCACTATCACTGTCACTGTCACATCAACCCATATCTTGTCAACCTGTCACTGTATACCATGCATCAACTGTGTACCAAGACGTGAAATATAACATGCATCAATAATACACCATGAATATAACCTATACCATATACCATAGCATCAACCGTGTATATACCTGTACCATATCATCAATGAAGTATCTCAAAGAACCAATGCATGTCCCTCATGCATATGCCACCATACAACTGAACTCAAGGTTATGAACTATAAAAACCATGTGATATACTGAACCATATATAATAGTGCTCCTCACTCACCCAAGAAACCAAGATATACCATATCTAAACACCAAACTATGCCTCAAGCATAAACCATATCATGACAAAAAGTAAGCATCAAAACAAGTATACAACCATACCAATACCTCTGTAGCTAACTTGGAAATTTGAGATGTTGACCTGTAAACTTCCTTCAGACTTCAGGGACCTAGTAACAACATTACTCAATCTTTCATAAGCCTTTTACAGATCCACAACTTTCTCGTCTACTACCCACAAATATCTGCACTTTCCTCTACTGTAGCCTGGGTACATCCACACCCTTATGACCTGTAACCCGCGGATACCTTATAAACTAGGGTTACTCAATTTTGTTGTAACTACAATACTTTCACCTTCGAACTTCCTAAAAAAATATCATCACAACCTTAGCAAAAGGATCACTAGTTCACAATATAGATAATCAATGAATGAATGTGTGAGTGTTATGTGAATAACCCCTTGTGGTGTATTTATACTTGTTCTAGGTAACTCCTCTCCCTAATTTAGGGCTTCTAGAGTTTTCTTGTTACTACAAATTTACCATTTCATTGAGGATTTGTAACCAACTAGGGGCTTCTTGACCACTCTTTTGGGTTTACAACTTCTCAGGGCCATATCTCCCTAACCATGAGGAACTACATGGCATTCCACATATCATCATAAATGTCACGATGAGTAATATCCATTTATGAGTGTCTTTCCTACATTTACTTTGTCCGTTATTTCCATATTCTTCATTCAACTTCGGGTACCAAACCCACACCGTTAAGGGTTGAAAACAATGAAAATCAAACTATCAACATTTTATGCTTGGTTCTTAAGGAATATGTTGTCTTGGGCCCTTGGGTAAGGGGTGTTCAATAGGACATTGCCTAGTTTGTCTACTCCACAGTACAATTAGCACATAATAATGAGTATGCGAGATATCATATTCAATGTCAGTGATTTTGAATAGTGGAGTGCTTGATGATATAAGTTTGGATGAGAACACACCTTGTTGAGAAGCAAACATAGTAGGTGTTTGGAATGGAGTCAATTGGGAATCGTCATTCTACTCAGGGTTAATAATGTAAGACTCATTGTGACATGAAGGGTTTCATCATGGATTAGAATGGATAGGGTTAGGTTTATATGAATCTTTAGTATCCATTCATTTTAAGACCCTTCTTCTAATGTCAATTTCGTTGATGGGTCCAAATGGCCTATCAAGAAGGAAAGGAATAATGAATGATGGAGGGTCCCAATTAGACTTTCTTTTGTTTGGGATGGAAATTTTTGACCAATATGTGGGCTTGGTTTTCACTTAAAATTTTTCAATTACAAACTTGAGGATAGACTGTCCTTCATAGAATTCTTATTAAAACTAAATTTACCTATCTAATATTGACTTAAAACTATCTATCCTAATCTACTCTAATCCTATCCCGATCAAGATAAATTCTAACAATATATACACAACATGAAATAGTATCACTGAGAGAAGAATTAATTCATGTCAATCAATAATATGATAGAACAATAAAGCTACATATTGAATCATAAATGTTGCATATTACACCTGTAAAATTAGCCCTATATCCATTAGAAATCATAAATGTATAAGCACCTCAAATCACAAGAATAGAAATAGTTCATATGATAAACATCCAAGAAAATTATATAACAAAAGCATACGAGGAACAGTCCCATACACACTTGCAAACTTCCATTAATCCAAAAATTCCTTATAATCTTTATTTTCTCAAAAATAATAGTATCATTCAATCATACAATGGAAAAAAGTCCTTTTCTCTTCTATGTATCTCTCTTTTATAGAATGAGAGAGTCCTTTTACATTCTGTAACTTTCAAAATGACAGTTACATCCTATCATTTATTATACTTCTCTCTTATATATAGTCTTAAATACTCATAAAAAATGTAGCCAAAATTTAGGAAGACCCTTTTCGAGGTAATCCCTCTCTATAGGAAGTCCACAAGTCAATTTATTTGGACATGTATTTGATTTTGTCCATCTGCACATTATCCATTTGAATATATCCATGAAGGATTCTCCTTGTCACTTCTTGCTTGAGGTCCATTTGAATTCCTTTGGTGTAGTTATCTATTAGGGTTTCCATCTACACTAGTTTAATGATATAGTTATCCAAAGCTCATGGGTTTATTTCATTCATCATCTCTATTAATTTTTTTCTTTGATATCTATATTTTTCAACCTATGATATTCTCATTTTTTGGGGGAGTTCCTAGTTTATCTCATCCATGTCATTCACATCAATATTTTCTAGGATATTGTCTATTGAATTCCACAATTCGAAACATGCTTTATTGGAAATTTTAACCAATTCTTCAACATTCTCATAGGACTCTTTCCAAATATCTAGCATCAACTATGTATTTTCTATTTTGATTTTTCTATACGTGGGAAACTGTGTAGGGGAATATTCATACTTCTTTTTCTAGTCTAATATTGCATCAAAATATTCTTGAGTAGATTGTATGTTGTGATTCATCTACTTCACCAAGTCTAAGAGTCTTCTTAGCTTGTCATGAGAGTCTTGTATACTTTTTAACTCAGTGAAGAGGTTACCATGAGTTTCCATAAATTCCTCATTAACCATGATGTATTTTTCTATTAGCACCTTCCAGATATTCACAACATTATCATTGCCTTTCAATTAGGCTTCTATCTCCTCCACCCTTTCTTCATTTTCAACAATTGTTTCTCTATTTTGTTCAGCGAGATGAATATGCTCTTGGTGCTTTTTTTTCGGTGCCTCTATCTCCTTAAAATTTGTTTCTTATATGTTTCCACCTCAATCATATGTATCAAATCTTGTGTATTAGACCACCTCTCAAATTCATTCTCATGTTGCTTCAACTGATGTTTCCACCTCAATATGCTTGTAACTTTTTCTTCATAATTGTCAAGTGTAACGTTCAAATCAATAAAAACAATCCAGTTAGCACCTGAAAATACATGGAGAATATATGTCATGTCATTTGCTTCTTTTTTAGGGTTAACTTTCCCTAATTTACATATAGCAAACATGTGGGGTGTTTCTTGAACATTGGTGGACCCTTTTGTTCTTTAAATTTTAGCAGGTCTTTTAGATATTCCTTTATTATACAAGATGCAGTATAATTATCCTAGATGTGACATAAAATTGTCAAAATCTATTGACTACAAGGAAGCATAGGAGAATCTAGGTGGTATTTTATTCAAAGGAGTACTTGGATCAATGGGAGTACCAAGGTATGAGAGTTTCTTCATTGGGTTAGGGATGGTTCCCTTGCTTTCGTATTCTTCCATCTTCTTCTTCGTCTCTATCTATGCTACTTCCTTGATTCTTTATTCTTCTTATGTCCTTATTTCTTGTTATTATCTTCATATTCCTTCTTTTTTCTCTCTTCCTCATTTTTCCTCTCTTCCTCTTCCTTCTTTTTTCTCTCTTCATCCTCCTCTTTTATTTCTTCCTATTCCTTATTTTTCCTTTTTATTTCTACTACTTCTATGGGTTTTTCTTGTTCCTTGTTATGTTATGCATATTTTGAGGAAACTTCTTTTGATTTTCTTTCTTCCTCAACTTGATTGTTTATTGCTTCCTCTACTTTTCTCTTTTGTTATTCCTCAAGTTTTCTAGCTTCCTCCTTTTCTTTCTTTTGTTCTTCATCCTTATGTCTTTATTCTTCTTCCATCTGTATTGATCCTTTTTCGTCCTCCAAGTATTTCTTTCTTAATTTCTCGTTCAGTTCTATGGATTTCTTTATTCTTTCCTCATCCTTTTATTGTTGGGTCTTTCTATTGGCATCCTCCTATTCCTGTGCACTAAGTATCAATTTCTGCCTTTGTTCTCAGAATAATTTTCTCTTTTGATCTTGATATTCCTAAAGTATTGCCGGTTGTTGAAAATTTCGAATGAAAGATATTACTTCTTAAGAATACCTTATCCCTCAGAAGGTAATGTCTTCTTCATTCGGGTCATGTTAGAATGTAGGTAGCATACTCAGGTTTCTCAAATGATATGATATTATTTTGCTGTGGTCGTGGCTTTTGGATTCCCATGTGCATAGAATTAATCATTTCAAAACCTCTGCTTCTTTTCTGGCACATGGGATGTTCGTTAAGTTGAATCCTCCTACCTTGATATAAAATCTATTCCATATTCTTTTGTTACTCACCGAAAAGGATTCAGAAATACCTGCCTCAACCACATGGTATGTTAGTTATCTTCCTAGGAGTATTTTCAAAACATAATTAGGTAACAAATGTGGTGGAGAAGAGAACCAGAAAACCCTAATATAGGTGAAATGATTCTCCATATACCAGTCACTTAAGTCTCTTAGGGTTTCAACAACTTTAGAAGACAATCTCTAAAGGGGTTTGAAATTTTTTTTTTGAAACAATGATGCCATGAAATCATCACATATTTCATAAAAATAGTTCATATAATTATAGTCCTAAATCTTTGAACAATAGAAATGTATAATTAAGAGGTAAGGACTCCAATTCTAATTTATTCCAGGAAATGAAACAAAATAGTGAATTTCATCAATTAAATAATCTCACATATAAAAACCTATATTTTTGTTTGTACGGGCTTCATGAGTGTTGTGGAGGATATTATTTTTTAGGGTCTATGCCCAATTAAAAATATTTCCTACTTCTATGCTTTGGTTTCATGCCTGATTTATGATCACCTCTTCTTATGGGTTTAGGTGTGTGCATGCCGATCATACTTCATTCTTGTATGGGATGATTGTTGGTTGAGAAGCTACGACACATAGTCCTCTCTTCTTGTATTCATCCTCTACTGGAAAATATCCAGTGTGAAATATTTTGTATATTTCCTGCCACAAAAGACACTTCTGGAGTTGATTCTGAGATCTAGTCTCCATTAAGAGAATGTCTTCTGGATTCTTCAACTAAGTTGGAGCATTAGGAATTATAGACCTCTTGCATCAACCTTGATCTTCGGACATCTTGCACCTTGTATGCCTGTATAATTCAAAGAGGAGTGATATTTTCACGTAGAGTTATACAATTCACTAGAGCATTTTCAAATCCAACCAATTCAAAATAATCCAACAATTTGGATTTCTACATATCTTAAATCAAAACTTTGTCTAATAAACTTGGTGTTTCAATCAATCAAATCTTAATTATGAAATTTGTCATGCTTTCGTCAACCATTAATACACATTACTTCAATATCTTGTAGGAATGAAATGTATATTCTATACTGTGTTGCGGGCTCAGGCTTCACAGGTGAGGATTTAAAAAGGTACAAGTTATGTATAGATAAGAGATTTGGTCTTGCATGCAAATATTCTCCTGCAATACTTGAGGGAATAGATTTAGTGGGGGAAATATTCATGGGAAGAGTCTTACAAGTGGAGAGTTTCACCAATACAAAACATGCTACGATACCCTAATTAATCTTGCACATGAGGATTGTCCCACAAGGTTTGCAATAGTTAGTTTTATGGAAAAAGGTTCCATGGGAAGAAGACTTTGTCATGAATTAAATTTTCCCGCAAGAATAATTACGATTGGTTCGAAGGTCAAGGGACACGAGAGAAACAATATAAGGTTTGTTTTAACAAGGATCCCATCCAAAAATATTCTCCCACAAATCTTGTAGGTAGAAAAGTTTTCATGGGGAAAATCTTTCAACCCAAATTGAGCTTACTCGGGAGGATGAATCCGATTAGCTTGCGAAATCGGGGAAACTTGTCTTAGAAAGGGCCTCGAGGCTTGTTTATCAAAGAAAAGAGGATATAAAGGGTATAAATAGGTACATATGCATATCATGATGTATGGTTGATCGACACATATGCATCATTTCATATGAATCCTCACAGGGAGTGGTTAAGTGAATATGAAAAGTATGATGGTGGTGATGTCTTCTTAGGAGATGACTTGATGACGAAAATCATGGGACATGGAGTGGTTAAGTTTTTTATGAAATATGGAAGGATTAGAACTCTCCCTAGAGTTTTTCACATCCCAGATCTATCCAGGAGCCTAATATTTGTAATTAAGTTGGATGATGTAGGTGTGGATACTTTATTGGGAAAGGGAACGTGCATGATGGTTAGATGAGAAATGGTGTTGATGAGGGGAGTTTGATGTGGAAATTTGTACAAGTTGTTGGGAAGCACTTATAATGGTGGGTGTAAAATTTTTGTTGTCCCTAAGTAGAGAAATAAAGAATACAAGATCCATATTGTCCCTAGAAAGAATATCATTCTATGTCATCAAACACTATTACATATTGGAGAAAAAGTGGCTTCAAACACTACACAATAAAGGTATGGTTGAAGGTATGTCTAATTGCACCCTCAATTTTGATTTTTGTGAACATTGCATATATGGTAAACATAATCGAGTAATATTCCCATCTGGTGCTACAAGAGAAAATGGGATATTAGAGTTGATACATAGTGATGTGTTTGGACCCGTGCATGTTCCATCACTAGGTAAATTTGTGTATTATGTTTCATTCATAGATGATTTCTCAAGGAACACATGCATTTTTTTTCTCAAGAAGAAATATGAGGTATTTGATAAATTTAAAGAGTGTAAGGCTTGTTGGGTGTTAATTTTGACTTCTTTTCTAGCTCTTTCATCCCTATTTTCACCTTAAAACTTCCATTTTTTTCTACTTTCAATCATTTGATGGCATAACAAGTGTGGATAAGGTAATAAGTTGTTATTTTGAGATTAATTCCTGTTTTTCTTTTGTAAATAATGTTTAGGGATATTTCTTTGGAAAATTACCTATAATTCAGAAATTATAGGAAATAACTTTGTTTCTTCAAACATTACAGTAATTGTAGGTTGATATAGTTTTGCTCGTTCTAAGTAAAGATTTTCACTTGGAGGTAATTCACCAATCTTTAGAGATGGTGAAATACCTATTTTACCCTTTCCATGATGCTCAACACCTGACGCTGAATGATGGTGGAAATTCGGTAGACAACTATTATAGGAAATCCGCAGGAAATTTGTAGTTTGTTATTACAGGAAATCCACAGTATGTTATTACAGGAAATTTACAGTCTCTTATTAGAGGAAACACACAGTTCACTGACAGAATTTGGGATTTGATTCTAATAGCAAGGAGCAAGGATCAACTTGTTAGAATATCAAGGAACCAATCTAGAATATCGAGGAACAACCATGTCCAACACTATAATGCAGATATGAGATATATTTCTTGTAATGCATTTTGAAAAAAAACCAGTGTATTGAGCAGTGATATTTAAAGGTGATTTATGGAGATATGAGGATGAATCAGAGAATTCCACAACATGGGTTTTGTGTGGAATAGGGCCATTTAGGGGACGCGATTGATAGGTTTCCAAAAAAATGTATGATGTGGGATGTAAGAGAAGTTATTTAGAACATAAATTCCCATATTTTCTTATAGCGACCTATTTTCAACTTTCTTAATTTGTAAAACCCATCTTTGATCTGATTGAATAGTTCTAGGATTGGTGAATTGATTATTTAATATTATGTATAAATAATTTTTAAAGAACAATACAAGGGGGAATAAATATTCGTGAGAGCACGATTATGAACCTGAATACAAATTGTAATTGTTGATAGTTTCCTTGCAATTAATATAAGCAATTTTTCAATCATTTTCATGTGTTGAAGTTCTTTTAAGTTTTGAGTTTAATCGAAAACATATCAAGGATTCCCCCTTGTATGTTTTGTATTCATATTTGAGTAGTGTGTGTAGTGGAAGTAATTCCTCTTAATTGCTTTCATATTTGTTTCTATTTCCTGAAAGATTACATTTGTTGTAATTTCTCGTAGATACATAATTTTATATGATAGACAATGTTGCTTTATTTATGGTGAGTAATTGTTTAGGATGATGATGTAAAGAAAGTCAAACAATTGAATGATTTTCCATGACTGTACTATACCAATAGTTATCACATGCTATACTAAATATTAAACAAAGTCTGTAGGTTTTCTTTCTTGCACATTTCATTTTAGTATTTTGAGTTTATCTCCAGCTAGCCTTTTACAGACATTTATAAATATTCCTTTTTGATTTCAGAACCTAGTTTACCAAGACATAGTGCATTTGTAAGAAAGCATACATAGTGCCTTCTTGCAATATGAGTCCCTACCATTTGACGGTCAAATATAAATGATTGAGAACATATCAATTGATTTATGATTGTGAGGTTTACATTTTATTGCTTGATTTTTAGTAGTAGTTCATAAGCAATTTCAAGACTAGTTCTGCACATATTGTGTTTGAGTCTCATAAGTTTACTTACCCAGATTAATAATAAATTTTGAGGAATATAGACCAATAGATCATCCCAACATTTTGTATCCATTTCCGGGGAGGTACTAAAGGAATTAATTTTGAAATTGCAATATTTATGTTGTTTTCTTGATTCTCATTTTTTGTTATCAAATTTTTGTTTTCATCTTGTTTGTTTCACCAATATTTATGTCTTGGAGGAGGAGAAATGGTAAGATGAGAGGTAACAACATGCACATCCACTTTAGTGGGTATCTCTGAGCCCTCGTTATGTTGGAACTGTAAGTGTGTTTCCTTTTATGCAAGTTTTATTTTTATTTCATGGAAAGAAAAGCTAATGCATGTCAATAAACAACTTGGTGATAGCAAGGTCTTAGTAGCATGAAGTAATTCATGTACATGATTATATTTTTCTTTAATATTTTTTAGTGTGGTGTGTTTATTGTTGATTTATTTCAGATAGAGAAGTCTTTGTTTTTGTAAAAAACAACCCATACTAATCCATTCATAAGGAGAACCTCTTGAAAATCTAGAAGAACTTAAAAATTCTCAATAATTTGTTGAGAAAGGGAGGATTTGTTTCTACAAGGATTTTCTCAAATCCATGTCCAAATTTTAGCGTCGTCACTAAAGGTGAATCTGCACCTCATGCAGTAGTCCAAGAAAAAATGATCCATGAAGATATTGATCTAGTTTATTTTCAGCACGAAATGAGAGCGGAGATATAAAATAGAAATATACAAAGATATTGAAAGAGAGACAATAATATAATAGAGATATATCAGAAATATAAAAAGAGGCATAGATTTACAGTAATACACAATTTCTATTAATGAGAAAAATGTAAAAAACTGTAGAAATACAGAGTGAAAGACTCGCTAGAATGGTGGAAGCTTATCTATGAGAAGAGATGTGACGGATACTCACATTCACAAAAAGATGATCAATAAAATGAGGCTCCAAGGCATTTTTAACATAAATAAAATCCAAAACTCTAACCCTGGAAGATGAAAAGCCAACAGTTTTGCTGACCTCATTTTGGGTAGTTTGGTGTACCAACTTCTCGGGGGCATAACTTTGGCATGCAATCTCTGTTTGGGGTGCATGATAGCTCGTTGGAAAGGTATCATTGATGAGATTAATTTTGGGGGATCAATCAGAGACATTGGTTATCATTCAGGGGATAAATACCAAAAACAATGTCATTTAGGCCCTCAAAATGGCCCCAGAAGTTTAGGAACCAAAAAACTGTTAAAAATAGTAAGTTGCCAAAAAACTGTTTTGAGCTAGTTGGAATAGGTTGGTGGCCATTGATATCCATATAGATAAATACTCCCTCCTTAGGAAGAAATGGTATCCATTCCATTAATTTCCCTGGGGAGAGGGGAAAGCACTTGTTGAATCTGAACCTTGATGATCTGCTTTCCTTGCTGTTGAAGTTGCGCTGCTTAGCTTGTTGAAGGATGTCACGAACCTGTGGCTGGAAGGGTTGGAAATTTTTAACCATTCTGGCTACATGATATGACTATGTGCATAAGTAATCCTTGTGCTTGGATTCAATCTTGTCGATGTCCTTATGCTGAACATAGGGTTCTTGGACTGAGTCTGCAATGGTTGCAGTGTTCTTTAGTTCACCTTTTGAACAGATTGTGAAGAAGCTAAATTTTGTATTATGAGATACTACCTTGCGACAATGTTGATGTGGGACAATAGTTGGAACTACCTCTGGTATCCTATAGAAATGACCCCCCAGAGTAACAATGACACTACGGGGTCGAGACTCATAAATAACATGGCGCTTCCACATATATGGTTGGCCCAAAATAACATCACATACATCCTGTGTGGAAACATCACATAATACCTCATCCTTGAAGGGATGTATGCCGTATGACAATCGACACTTTTGGCTGACATGAAGATCACGTCCCTAGCTAAGCCACCCGGTGCTGTATGGATGCAGGTGTGGCGTTGTCGACAATCAAAACTATTTGATGACCTCTTCTTAGATGAGTTTCTTCTGGCTTCCAATATCAATAATAAAATGCAGTGGGGTCCCCTTCACCCACATATATGAATGAAAACAACACTCCCCTTCCTTAGGATCTGTTGGTTTTTCTGGTTGAATTGTTGCAATCACAATAGTATTAGTGGGGTCTGTGTCGATGATCTGTCTTCTCCCATTATTTTATGAATCAGATTCTGAATCTGGGTTCATCTCTTTCTCTTTTATCTTAGCCATCAATGAATGTTTTGAGCAACATTCATCGGTGTTGTGCCAAGGGATTTTGGGGAAATTGCACCATTTTCCAGTTTCCTTCGTCTTTCCTTTACCCTTCTTTTCCTGTGGCTTGGACTAGGTTTTTGGAGGTTGGTTGTTAGGGTTGTCTTTAACATACTTTGGTTGTTTCGGATTTGTAGACCCGAACTCCCGCTTATTCTAGTGCTTAAATTTCTGCTCGATTTTAACAACATATCGATAAGCAACACTGAGTGATGAGATGTCTAGAAAATCCATTTCAGTTTGGATGTATATGTAGAGAGCCCCATGGTATTTCAGAACCAAATGTCTCTCAAGGTCTTTGATACCCATCTTGGTGCACAATGTATGAAAGGTATTGGTGAACTACGACACTCCTTGGCCCTTGTATTTATACAACATGGTCCATCTCATGTACTGGTCTTCATAGTTTCCAAAAGGGTAATATTGTTCCTTGACCGCATCCACAAAAAAATTCCAAGCGAGCTCGACCCCATATATTCCAGAATCCTCTATGGAAATTTTCTCCCAGTAAGTTTCCCACTAATTTTTTACATGGGGGAGAGCCTTAAGGAGTGAAAAGGTGATTGTTTCCCTGTCGGAAAAATTGTGAACATAGAAATAACCTTCTACAATATTTAACCATTTTTCTAGAGCATCCACATCTATCTGACCTTCAAATATGGGAATATCAAAATGAACCCGTACCTTGAAAGGAGAGGTGCTTCCAAAGTGGTCTCTTGATGAAGATGCACTTGTTGCTATCGACAGATGTTGAAGGATGTGGGAAAAATTATCCATCACTTCGTCCCTCTGTCGCGAGAGAGCTTGCTCAATCAACATATTAATAGAATCTTCTACTCTGTCGTTTTTATTTTCTTATGCCATGGAGGGTTTCTTGGGTGTGAGAGAGAGATTTTCCTCAATATATACAAGCTTGAGACCCAACTTTCTATACTCATGACTCTTCGGGGACATGCACTGAAAAATGATCAAGAGCAACCTGCTCTGAGACCCGTGATCCAAATTATTTTTGGTATGAGATGAGAGTGGAGATGAAATAAATAAATATACAGATATATTGAAAGAAATAAAATCATATAATAGAGATATATCGGAAATATAACAATAGGTATAGATATAAATTAATACGCAATTTATATTAATGAGCGAAATGTTCAAAAACTGTAGAAATACAGAGTGAAAGACTCGCTAGAATGGTGGCATCTTATCTCTAAGAAGAGATGTGACAGATACTCGCATTCGCAAGAAGATGATTATTACAATGAGGCTCCAAGGCCTTTTTAACATAAAAAAAATCCAAAACCCTAACCTTAGAAGATGAAAATCTAACATTTTTTGTGGACCCCATTTTGGGTAGTTTGGTGTATCAAACTCTTGGGGGCGTAACTTTGGCACACGATATCCGTTTTGGATGCATGGTAGCTCATTGGAAAGGTATCATTGAGGAGATTAATTTTGGTGGCTCTATCAAAGCCTTTGGATACCATTGAGGTGCTCGATCCAAAAACAACTTCATTTAGGCCATCAAAATGGCCCCAAAAGTTTAGGAACCAAGAAACTACTAAAAATAGTAAGTTTCCAGATCACTGTTTTGAGCCAGTCAAAATATGTGGGTGACCACCAATATACATATAGATCAATAATCACTCCTTAGGAAGAAATGTTTTCCATTTGTTTGAGTTCCTAGGGCAGAGGGGAAAGCGCTTGTTGAATCTAAACCATGATGATCTGCTTGCCTTGCTGGAGAAGTTGCGTTACTTAGCTTATTGAAGGATAACATAAACCTATGGCTAGAAGGGTTGGACCTTTATAACCAGTATGGATACATGAGATGACTTTGTGCATAAGGAATGCTTGTGCTTGGCTTCAATCTTGTCGACCTACTTCTGCTGAACTGAAGGTGCTTGGACTGAGTCTGCAATGGTTGCAATGTTCTTTTGTTCACCTTTTGAACATATTGTGAAGAAGATGAATTGTGTAGTATTAGATACTACCTTGCAACATTGTTTATGTGGGACAATAGTTGGAACTACCTCTAGTATCCTATAGAGATGACCCCCTAGAGTAACAATGACACTACGAAGTCGAGACTCATAAATAACATGGCGCTTCTACATATATGGCTTTCCCAAAAGAAAATCATAGACATCCAGTGGGGTAACATCACATAATACCTCATCCTTTAAGGGATGGATGTTGTATGACAATCAACACTGCTGGATAACACGAAGATCGTGTCCCTAGCGAAGCCACTTGATGTTGTATGGCTGTTAGTGTGGTTTTTTTGACAATCCCAACTATTTGAAGACCTTTGCTAAGATGAGGTTCTTATGGCTTCCGCTATCAAGAATAAAATGAAGTGGGGTCCCCTTCACCCACATCTGTGAATGAAAAATGCACTCCCCTTCCTCATGATCTATTGATTCTTCTAGTTGAATTTTTGCAGTCACAAAATTAGCAGTGGGGTCTGCGTCGATGATCTGTCTTCTCCTAGTATTTTCTGAATCAGATTCTGAATCTAGGTTCATCTCTTTCTCTTTGATCTCGTCCATGAATTACTATTTTGAGTGACATTCATCGGTGTGGTGTTAGGGGATTTTGTGGAAATTGAACTGTTTTCCAGTGTCCTTCTTCGTCTTTCCATTACCTTTTTTTTCCTGTGGTTTGGACTAGTTTTTTGAAGGCTGGTTGTTAGGGACGTCTTTACCATACTTTGGTTGTTGTGGATTTGCAGACCTGAAGTCCTGCTTGTTCTGGTGCTTAAATTTCTTATTTATTTTATAAACATATCAATAAGAAACACTGAGTGATGGGATGTCGAAAAAATCCATTTCAGTTTGGATGTATATGTGTAGATCCCCACGGTATTTCAGAACCAAATGTCGCTCAGAGTCTTTGATACCCAACTTGGTTTGGAAGGTATGAAAGGTATTGGTGAACTCTGCCACTGCTTGGACCCTCTTTTGATGCAGCGTGTTCCATATCATGTACTGGTCTTCATAGTTTTCAATAGGGTAATATTGTTCCTTGACCACATCCACAAAAATATCCCAAGTGGGCTCGACCCCATATATTCCTGACTCCTCTATGGAACATTTCTCCTAGTAATTTTTTGATACTCAGAGGGGGGTGAATCAGTGTCAAGTACAACTTAAAGACTTTTTCAACTTATACTTAAACCATTAAATTATATCCAATGAGCAATGAACAATAGTATAAGCGTTACACCAATACACCATGCACAATATATGAGAAATAATCAATAATTTTTGTTCAAGGGAAGTAATGACTTCCAACAGTATCTACAGCTTCCAAATGTAAAGGGAGGGATAAACCTCCAAGAGGAAGATACAATCCTCCAATATCAAGAGAGGTTTGAACTCTCCATCCTTGCCCCTTCCTTCCATCCAAGAATACATTAGAGATAATAAAACTTTACATTAAATCATCACCATCAACCAACCATCCCATAGAACATGATAATGATTCCTGAGACTTCTTCAATTTCTGCAGTTCTTTAATTATTGGAATACTCTGATCCTATAGATAATATTACTCAATGTATTCTATGAAACTTCTCCAAGTTTCACTCCTTGAATCCTCCCCAAAAATAAGTTATAGAGAGAATGGTAGACCTTGTTCAATTATGATTTATTCATGAGAGAAAACTTGTATAGAATGCCCCACACTCAATATTTAACATCATATTTTGAAACTTGCAAAACATAAACTACAGCCGTACTATTTCCATTGAAATTGATCGCACTTCATTTGGCTTCTCTATGAAGAAGTTATGACTGTTTTACCCGGAACACCTGTTTATGACTAGCTTCAGGAGTGGTCAAAAACCATATCTTCTATAGAGTGTATCTCCATAATTATAGAGAATCAAGAGATTAAAATTTTACCATAGGTACCTTGATATGTCTTCTCAATACCATAGCAATTTAACCATTTGAATCGTTCTATAAAAAAAGTTATAGCGAAAAGGGTTTGATGACCTGTAAATAACATACCTTAAAACACATCACCAAAAGACTTCATCCTCCCTTGAAATCCGACATTCTTTACTTTTTAATTCCTCTGAAATTCGAATTGTGTATCAAATGGATGTATAGTGATATTTATTTATACCATTTATGTCACTTCCTTTTAACATTAGGGTCGACCTGACACTTTCTTATTTTGTAATTCTTTTCTTTAATTATCATCAGCGCCTACATGTACTTCCTTCTTCAATTCACTTTGTCATCTTCAAAAATTCATTTCTCCTCAACCATGAGGATCCACATGATGTGCCACCTACCACCGGAAACAACATGATGTATACTATCCATCCATGGGTTTTGTTTCTACATGTACATTGTCCTTCATGTCCAAATACTTTCATCAATCTTGTAGTCCAAAACCAATGACTAGGGTTGACATCAATGACAACAACCAATCTTCCAACAATCTCCCCCTTTGTCATTGATGACAACACTCATGCTCCCCTATCATCATGATCCCAATTTATCTCCCCCTTTTACATCAATGGCGAAGGGTAGGGCTGCTCCCCCTAAGTTTAATGACAAAAGGTAACTCTCTTCTTTGGGGCTGCTCCCCCTGAACATGTGGCACTCAATAATACTTCATTCTTATTTTTGGTCTTTTGGACTTTTTCCTCCTTGGAATCCTTTTGTGTGGCTTTTTTCTTCTCTCTCTTATTCATGTCTAGGATGTATATGTTGTTTCGTATTCTTGTTGCAGTTGCAACCAATCTTCCTGAGTTGTTTTCTCTGATTTTACATTTTCATGATTCAAAAGTAAGAGTGTATCCTTGATCTCATATTTTACTGACACTGAGGATATTATGATTCATATCTTCAACCAATAGGACTTTTCCTTCTTTTACATTTTCACTTCCAATATTTACAGTTCCGTTTCCAGGTATTTTGGTAGATGAGTCATCTCCAAATGTAACATTTCCACCCTTTTTCTTCAAGCTAACAAATTTTCTTTGATATTTGGTCATATGAGATGAGCACCAACTATCTATAAACCATTCATATTCTTCTTTGCATTCTTTAGTGGCCAATGTTATTTGACAGTTTTCATTTTGTGGAATTTCTTTCCTTTTCCATGTTGTAGTTGGTATACAGACATTTGGCATACAATTATCTTCCTTCATCTCTCTGCAATCTCGTGCTTTGTGACCAAGATTATTGCACTTGTAACATACAATATTTTGATCCATTAATGGGTAAAATGAATTATAATTTTTGTTGACAGGTCTACAAACATTTTCGTATCTACCATTTTCACCATTCATGTAGCTTGCATAGTTATGCCTTTCATTGATTCTACAATTGATTTCCTTGTGTCCAAAATTTTCACAAGTATAAAAATGTCAAAGAAATAAATTTTGATACCTCGGAGTAAGTGATCTTCTTTGTGGTGTGGTCCATCTGGGTTCACAATCTATTCTTCTGTAGTTTCCTTCATAATGATTGCTTTCATACCTGATGGGAGAGGATCTTCTTGATGTCTCATTCCTTCTGAATTCTAGTCTTCTATCTTGTTGTTCAACTTGTTATGGAGTGTTGGTTTCATCATTTTCATCTCCCTTCTATTGTTTTGTTTTCTTCAAACTATCATTGTATCCTATTCTTGTCTTGTCATTTAGAGATATTTGATTGCTAAGGATCTCATCTAATTTTTCAGTGCTTTTTTTGAACTTCTTCAACTTTTCTATTGTCAATAGTAGCTCCCCTTTTGTGTGATCCAATTCTTCTTTTAATTTCTCATAATCTTATAATTGTTCCTTCAAGCTATCAATGGTCTTTTCAAGCCTGTAATTATCTTCTTCACAACTACTCAATTCACCTTTTAGTATTATGTTTATGTTTCTAAGCTTTCTATTTTCAGTTTCAACATGCTTCAACTTTTCAAGATTCTCATCTTCTTCTTCACTCTCTACATTGTCTTTGTATCCCCAAAAGGAATCAAGGTTGGTTTCTTCATCTAAATCTTCTTCATAAATGATTTCTTCTTCTTTATAATTCTTGTGATCATCATCCTGGGTTTCTTGGGTTATGAAGAGGAATTCTCCTCCATCATTATCTTCTTCATCACTATCATATAAGGAGATGTCATCATCCTTGGAGTAGAAGCTCTTTTTATTGTTGAGACTTCTCTTTTTATAGTATAACTTTTCAACTATATGTCCTATTCTACCACAGTTAAAGCATTTGAGAGGAGACTTACCTTTGTATCTTCCACTTCCCTTCTAGAGCCTTCTTACAAAATTTTCTATTTCTTCATCAAGGTCGTTATCCTTGTCTTTTTTCTTCTTTATGGCTTTAAAGGCTACTTCATTGTTTGGATGGTCACTTTCTGTACCTGTTCGCATTTCATATGCTATAAGAGACCCATGTAATTCATCCATTGTCATTTTGGTCAGGTCCCTAGTTTCTTCAATGGCAAAGACCTTAGCATCATACTTCAAGAGAAGTGAACTCAACACTTTTTGTACGACAAAGGATTCATCGATCTCTTCACCTAATCCTATGATAACATTAACAACTTCATCGACTCTAAGAAACTATGTTGCAATATCTTCCTTTTCATTCATCTTCAAATTTTCAAATTCTGCTCTATGTCGTTGAAGCTTGACTTGCTTAACTTTTGGATCACCTTCGTAGATACTCTTGAGTTTTTCCCATACCTACTTAGTAGTGCTGCAGCCCATCACTTTGCTAGCAATGGTTGGTGCCAATGCTCCTAGAATAACATGTCTGGCTTTTGAATTACAACTCATAAGCTTCTTCTCATTTGGAACGATTGGAGCATTATTTGGGATTACATAGCCATTTAAAACTGAGTACAAAATGTCTACTCCCAAAGATGCTAGGTAATTTTTTACTCTATCAATCCAGTATGCATAATTTCATCCATCAAATATTTGAATCCAATTTGAAATGTGCTCATGGTCATCC
>ML786753.1:261892-363613 GCA_009831015.1 Picea engelmannii | reverse complement strand
CACTCTTATATGAAACAATGCATTCCTCTTTCTATCCTTAGAATTGTCATCATATTTAGAAGTAGAAGAACATGAAGAACCAATGTTAGCATCATTATCAACAATAGATTTACCTTTCACACCTACGATTGTTATCTTTGTTTCATCCTCGGAATCTAATCCAAGGTCCTCAATGATAACTGTGGTTGTTTGCTTCCCCTTCCGATCCTTAAACCACTTCGGTTTCATTTCAGGATGTAGCTTCCAACACTTTGCCTCTTCATGACCTTTCTTTTGACAATGCGAGCATGTAGGTCTCTCATCACCCTTCTTCATTGTAGCTGCATTTTTAACTTTACACTTTTCCTTGCCTTCTTTTGCCTGGATGGATTCAGCTAAAGAAAAATCATGAACACTCTTCCCTTTTGACTCAATGTGAGTTTCTTGAACACATACCTCATCAAGGTTAGTCGGATTAAACATCAATATCATATGATGTAAATAAATATGCAATCCTCCTATATATTTGAGAAGAGTTTCCTGAGTGTAAAGAGGTATACCAGGTACCAATGCTCTTTTTCAAAATTCTTGTGTGTATTCTTGCACACTTTGTCCCTTACTTTGTCTCAAATTCTGCCAATCCATCATAGCTTGCTGCATATACCCTAATGGATAAAATTTCTTTTTAAGTGATGAAATGAACTCATACCAAGAGGAAACGATTTTTCCTTTTGTGGCAAGATCCTCTTGAGATCTTCTCTCCCACCAAATGAGAGCAGTCCCTCCAAGTCGGAGAGAAGCCAACTGAATTTTAACAGCATCTTCAGTAAACTTTTGAAACCTACAATAAACTTCAATTTGATGGATCCAATTGTCCAGTTTTTCAACATTAAACTCTCCATTATACACAGGTAATTCAAACTTAATATCAAGCTTTAAATGAGGCATATTAAGATCAAATTTTGTTTTTTGATTTTCAAATGGAGAAGGAATAGAACCATCAAGAAGAGATGGAGAAGTTGGTGGGGTTTTAGGAGGTTCCTCACCACCTCCTTCTTTTTTACCTTCTGTATGAGATGGTCCACCTTGTTTACCTTTCTTTCAATCTTGATAGAGCTCCTCTACCATTGTTTGCATTCTCATGAAAGCTTTCAGAAATTCCCCTTTAGAAGGGATAGAAGAAGTTGCTTCTTCTCCTTTTGGTGAAGACATCCTTCCTCTTCTTGATCCAATCTCTGGATCAAACTCTTCAAGTTCTCCTTCACCATGCTGAAGCTTGGATCTTGTTAACATCAACTCACAAAGAAATGGTTAACCTCGCTTTGATACCATACTTGATCTGATATTTAACTTGATCTATAATTCAATATATTTAACCATTATTTGCATGTGAAGTTTAACTGTCAACCACCTTTGTAATGCAAAATTAAAGAACATCCATCAAGCACATGAGTACATAAACATGTAAGCAAACCATCTATGAACAAGAATTGGTAATGGAGTTCACCAGACCCCCTGGCTATGTCTCTGGGCCACTTTCCAAATGGGAAGGCCGATAGATTAAGTATTCAAATGCTTACAAAGTGACTTCTGATTTCTATCTGTCATATACAGTAACAGACTTCAACAACAACTGCTAGATGAAATTCTGAGACTTTTAAGTATGAACATGAATACCTTTCTGTATATTTGAAAGATTCTGTGAGCACTTTTCTGTCTGGATGCCTGAATGCAAAAGATGAAGCTGGATCTGGAATCCTTGTGAAAAACTGAGACTTTTGAGTATAAACTCGATATATTTCAGAAACTAGACTTAGAATGCCCTTCTTGGCACAATTCCCAAAATCGCCTCTACTTTGTACAGTCCGTACGGCCTCAGGATGCATGCAAACTCAGAACCACCTCGATCTGTGTGCAAAACCACCTCGGTCTGCATGCAAATTCACTTTGGTCACTATGCAGAACCACCTCGATCTGCATGCCTATCTCTGCCTGCATCAAAACTCACACCTCGGGATCTGTGCCCATGCTCATTTAAATAATGAGAAAAAAACCAAAAAGGGGGCGTGGCCATAGGCCACGTGCCTACCCAAATCCCACCAATATCGGCAATTTTTAAGGTTAATCTGCCAGCTCTTGCCACATCTTATGGCGGTGGCATGTTGGAAGATGTTGTGGTTAAGGGTGGAAGTCCCGGGGTCAAACCCGCGGGCTTCTCCTCCCATTCATATGTGATTGGCTTGGCGCGATTTAGTTTTAACATATGATATATGTTATATTTATATGGTTTATAATATGGCACATTTTATATGGTTTGGTGCTTATGGTTTGTATATATGGCACGTTTATAACATATGGTGGTTATATTATATGTTTTGGCGATTTATGGTTTGGATAAATGGCGTATTTACAATATATGGTTGGTTTAATGGCAAAGTTTTTGATAACATTTGGATATCAAGGTGGGGGGGCTCGATGTTGGCAAGGTTGAGGGCTAAGCTTTTGATCACCCGATTTTTTCCCAACCATGGGGTCATGGTGGCCTTATCATAAGGTCTTGGGTTCAATTCCCATAGCCCCAAATTACATTTTTAAACCATTTCTAACCATTTTTCACCATCTTTGACGAAACTTCAACTGCTGATATCTTTGTCATCTGGAGGCCGTTTTTCCCAAAACGAACATCACCAGAAAGATGATGACGAGCTATTCCACTTTGTAAGCTTTAATTTTCATTTTGAATACTTTAAATCTATCTAATTTTGAGATGATCCACCTAGATCATGAACTATTCGCCTCTCGTTTCTGTTAGTGTCGTCAATTTTTTCCCTATTGAAGGCGGTTTACATGTGCGTGCCACAATATGAATAGGTCAAGTACAAGAGAGAATGAAAGTTGAAGTTATATCAGTGCCCGGTTGGCCCTTGGAGTCGGGAAATGATGGCAGGGCCAAATATGTGTCGAAGGTACGAATTAGTTCCAAAAGGGTTGGATCCTATCATAAGGGAATTCATTCCGGGTTTTAGGTCGAGGCCAGTTGTCTAAACATAAGTCACACCGGTAAGTGCATCGACCATTATCAGGTCATCATGAAGGTTCAAAATATAAGAAATCATGACGCTCACATCATATATGCCCTGCAACTCTTAACGATCGTACCTCAAATGCCCCGGAATGTACTCGTCGCGTGGATATGCCATAGTAAATATTTAGTTTTCTCCAAAACATCCATTTGCCATGAATTCAGTGTTCCCCGACACGTTTCCACTCACTGCATGATTTTTTATAAATTCTAGATCGTTCTGCATGCATTCTACTTACCAGCCGAGCTTATACATTTTTTTTAATTTGTCTCGCGAGCTCGAAGTGATCAAGTTTTTCTACTTCGGGCCTTCGTGGAATTCCCTATGTATGAAGGATATGTTTTGTATCATGGGAACCTCTCACAACATGAGAAAGGGTACGTGAAGCAGGAGAAGTGCCAGGATTGAACCCCAATGAGACTGGGATTCGTTCTTACTTGCAGTGGGAAACCCCAAGGTTTCAAAGGGGAAATTCCATCTGTGTGTGGAAACGATGATATCACACCTTGAGAAGGATGACGTGGAACAAGTCACACCAGAGAGAAGAGAATTGGAAGATATGTCTCCCTCACAGTGGATACCCCAGAACAAAGGCCAACCGGGGAAAAGCAAGGAAACTGGGGATACCCAAGCCTTAAGCGAGCCACATGTGAGATCGATAGCCGAGAAACTTCTTATGCGTGCTATTCGGCTGGAGCCCATCGAAGAAATTTGTTGGGAAAGAGCGGGCAGGATGATGGGAATGGATTCCATGGGTGCTAACATTCGAGGGCCAACTTAGCAGCTGGAACATGCACAAATGTCACTCGCCAAACTCTATCAGGAGAACAAAGAATTGAGACAACAGTTGGCGGAAATAACCCTTGAAATGTCAGCATTGCAAGGCCTCGAAGGGAACGTGAAATGGATCAAAAGACAGCTCCAGGAAGCACAATATACAATTGTGCATCTGCATGAAGCACCAATGGTGTCGAAAGAAAAGAAAACCCATTTCCAAGATTCTAGGGATAGTAACTAGAGAGTGGGGGCAACCAAGCGGTGCCCTTACCTATAAATCCCAAATTTTCAAGGTAACCCAGATTGATTGGCCACATAGCATCAGGAACATCTATTGTATGTATTTTGAGCTCGTTCGACCTATAATGTAAAATTCATGCGACATTAATGGAAGAATCCTGGTTATAACAGTTGAATGCATCATATTCTTGTTTGTATATGAACTCCCTATGTGTTTGGTCCACATATTTTCCCGTCTTTTTTGGAACGAACATTTACATTATTCGGACAAACAATACTTTTTCTAAGGAAACCTAGAATTCATTCTCAGTGGTACCATTGCGACACAACTGGTTTGGGACATATGACATCGAAGACTGGTGACCTAGCTTGCAGGTAATAGTCAGGTTCGAGACTTTGTTCGAAATGCGTGATCTGAGCTAAACCTAGGATTGTCGATGCCGAAAAAGCATCGGGGAATCGGTGTTTGGGGATAAAATTATTATGTTCTCTACGAATTTACTTTCTCAAAAACTCGTCGATGTCGAAATTCTTCGGGAATCGGCCATCGATGATTCCTTTCTTTCTTAGCTAACATTTACTCCCTTTGCCTTTCATCGATTCCGAATGAAATCAACTATGGATGGCTTCCTTGTGTAATGCTCATCGTGAAATAAAACTCCCTTCTGCCAATGCCGACGAATATTGGCGATCGATGACCTCGATTTTCTCGAGTGATTTTATTTCATCTTAAATTCTTCTGAGTGCCGAATTTTGGACTCGTCGGGTGAAATGATTTAGTGGTTGATTCTTTAATTAAATGTTAGTCCTTTTAAGTTATGATGGTTTTCACATGTCCAAGCAAGATTTTAAAGACCTAATGAGAATAAAAAAATGATAAGAAAAGTCAAAAATTTTCATACTAAAGTCTAATTAGACACTGTCAAAAGATTAAGTGGTACCCAAAAAGTAAAATTTGACATAGACATTTTAGGGTGTGTTGAGTGCTCAACAAATGGCGATTCACTGGGCAAAGGCAGAATCTCTGTTCTTCCTTCATGCTCGGTTGATATGAAAGCTGGTGGAGAACCTTACTGGTTTTAAATAAGAGCCTCTTTTACCCTTACATTTGAAATCCTTCGGTTGATGCTTCCGGGCCTGCCCATGGGGTTTTTAACCTTTTTTCCTCCTTTGTTTCCTGTAACCCTGACTTATACCCTTTTGGACAAAATCTAGTAAAGTATTCACTGTAATTAAGCCTTTAGTTACCTTTAATCAATTTATACGGTGTTGTTCTGCTGCCAATGAGTGTCCATAGCCCCGACGAAGATATCTACATACCCTCTCCTACTAGTCACTCTTTTTATAATATCAATTTTATTCCGGTATGATGCCCTGAGCGAATGGGAGAGGATGATGTCTGTTTATTTCGCAAAGTGAGATGGTTAAGGTGGATCCTTTGCTATCTTTGTGTTTGGGGTTCATGTAGTATTTTCCATCTTTCCTTATTTCCTTTAAGGTCTTACCAAACCACTAAGAAGACACTTCTGACATTTCTCCAAAGTTGTTCATTTGCACAGGTTAGATAGAGGACTCCTCAAAGCAACCGTAAGCTCCTCAATGATTCTTGTGTTTTATATGAGCGATGAGTTAGGGACAGAGTTTGCTATGTCGCATAATTTAAATTTGACCATTGTCTCACTGAACACAACCTTCAAAAGCACAAAAGTCCAAAATCAAAATAATAAAAAAAAAAAAATGCATTTCACAATCATGAAAACATTCATACAAAACACACAACATTTTCATTTTTTATTTTTTTATTATTATTATTATTATTATCATTGGAAATATTGTTTGAGGTCTTGTCCATTTACTGGGAGGGTGTCAGGTTCCCCCCTCAGATTCTGTAACCGATAAGTGCCTGCCCCAATCTTCTCAGCCACCTGGAAAGGTCCAAGCCACAGATTTTGAAACTTGGAATGCTTCCCTTTTGGCTCATTTGCTCTGTCCCATTTTAGGACTAAGTCTCTGACTTTAAAAATTTTCTCTTTAGCCTTATGCTTATCAAACCATATTTTCACTATCTGTTGGTGAGATAGAAATTTTGACTTAGCCTTTTCTCTCTCTTCTTCTAGCATGAGCAGAGTATCAATTCTTTTTTGTATGACCGATGAAGGTTCCCTGCTAGGATCTTGGGCTAGTTGAAGAGATGGAAGATAAAACCCATTTGGGAGAATGGCTTCCTTCCCGTAAACCCAAAAGTACAAGGAATTTCCTATAGCTTCCTTGGGTGTGACCCTATCATCCCATAGAGCTTTATGGAGTATATTATGCCAATTCATTTGGTTATCTCCAACCGTCTTTTTAAATATTCTCACTAGGTTCTTATTGGTTGATTCTTCCACCCTGTTTCCCTGTGGATAATAATTTGCAGAGTACCTAATTATGATTCCTTTGTCTAGAGAAAACTCTGTCAATATAGTGGAAGAAAAATAAGCTGCATTATCAAAAACTAGAACAGAAGGGACACCAAACCTTGTGATCAGATGTTGTTCTATGAATTAGATCACCACCTTCTCATTTACATGAGTTAGAGGGATGGCCTCTGCCCACTTCGTGAAATAATCAGTGGAAGAGAGTATATATTTGTGTTGTTTCGAAGAACTGGGTGTAATTTCTCCTATGATATCCAACCCCCATTTCTCAAAATGCTTAGATACAGTCACTGGTTGGAGTGGGACTACTGCTCTATTCTCTCTCCCAACGCTTTTTTGACAAGTTTTGTAGTTTCCAGCATAGGTGTGAGTGTCATTGAAGAAGGTGGGCCAATAATAACCGACTCTCAGTATCTTATGAGCGATGGTGTTTCCTGTGAAATTCCCACTAGCAGGGCCATCATGGAGCTCCTTGAGAACTTTGTCTGCATCTTCATGTTCAAGACATCTTAATAGTACCCCATCATAATTAATATGGAAGAGTAATGAATTTATGAGGTGATACTGTGAAGATTTTAACCTAAGAGATCTCCTTTCCCTAGGGTTGAGGTTTTTTGGACAGGTCCCATGGTGTAGGAGATAAGTCAAATTCTTATACCAAGACTCTGGCCCTCAGGAAATGTATGAAGCTTCACCATACCATAATTCCATTTCAGTCTCCCATTCATGATCTTCATTTACTTGATCTTGGGCTTCAACTGCAATTTTGCACAACCCTTGCCCTTTTACTAGTTTGGAAGGTTTTATATCTAGATCAAATTCTTGAACTACTTCCATCCAATTTCCTCTTCTTTCCCCCATCTGTTGTTGGCTGAATAGGGATCGGACCATAGGGTGAGGCACGATTACTTTGGTGTGGTTATTAAGGATGTAATGCCTGAAGTGTTTCACTGCTTTATAAACTACACAATCTTGTTTATCTACGACAGGATAATTTAGTTTGGCTCCTTGGAGGTTTGTAATCATGAACGACACCGATGCCTCATTCTTGTCATCATCCTTCTGAGTCAATACCACAGCTAACGATTGGTTGGAGGTGAACGTATAGAGGAAGAAATCTCTATTGAAATTAGGACTTCGTAATACGGGGGCTTGAGATATAACAGTTTTGATGTTGCTAAAATTATCCTTTCATTCATCATCCCACTTGAATTTGACATCTTTGTGAATCATCTTTTGTAAGGGTTTGATAGTTTTCGAGAAGTCAGTAGTGAATTTCCTCACAAAATTGATTTGTCTGAAAAAAAACTGCATAGCTTTCTTGTTGTGAGGCAACAAGAGTTGAGCTATGGATTTAATCCTTTCTAGGTCTATGCGAATGCCTACTTGAGATAACATGTGGCCTATAATATTACCTTCCTCGACACCAAAAATAGTTTTCTTAGGATATAAGGATATACCATATTTCCTACACCTTTCGAAAATCTGAGTTAAGTGTTGGATGTGCTCTTATCTGTTCTTTGAATAAATAGTTACGTCATCTAGATACACTACCACACACCTATTGATTACTCCTCTAAATTCTACATCCATGGCCCTTTGGAAGGTCACCCCTATGTTAATCAACCCAAAAGGCATGCATTTATAAGCGAAGGTTTCCCACTTGGTTCAGAAGGTAGTCTTCAAACGATCTTCCTCTGAAAACCGAATTTGGTTGTAACTTGAGAAACCGTCTAGTATAGAGAAAATATATGAACCAGACATGGTCTACAAGAGTTTCTCCATTGGTGGTACTGGGTAATTGTCCTTTTCTGAAGCTCTATTGATTTTCCTAAAATCTATGCACAAGCAGATTTCTCCAGACTTTTTCCTCATCGGAACCAGATTTGCTACCCATGTGGAATGCCTAACCTGGAAGATGATTTTGGCATATAAAAGTTTCTTCAATTCCTGATACATGAGAGGTTCCAGAGATGGGTGATACTTTCAGAGCTTCTTTTGGAAGGGTTTCACTTCGAGTTTTAATGGGATGGTGTGTTGACTGATGTGGGTATCGTAAGTTTTCATATCTCGATAGGACCATGCAAAGACATCTAGATATTGTCTGAACAGTTTGAGATAAGCCTTCCTTTCCTTCTTAGATATGGTTGTACCAAGGTTTATATTCTTTGGGTTTTCCGGGGTCCCAAGATTTATAGTTTCATGTAGGGGACATGAGCTATCAATCTTTGCATTTTTAGGCCCCTTAAATTGCTCTTTCCAGTCAAAATATTTTCCAAATTAGCTATTCCTTTTGGGATTGTGTGAGACTTTGATCTGTCAATAGGTTGGCCTATCTGAGGATCCATTTCTGTTGATTTCTCCTGGAATACTTCATCGCCAATGGACAAATATTTGAAATTGTCTTGGTTAGTGAGGAAGTTTATGATTTGTTCATCCCCTTCAAATACCTTCCAATTAGAAATGTTGTTAGGAACCGATGGTTTGTAGAGTAGTTCCATAGTGAATCGGGAGGCTTCATAATCTTCTATAGGTGAAAGCCTTGAAGCAGCGATGGCCAAGGAATCAGTAAGGATATTCTTTGCTCTGGGGATCACTGTAATATTGAAAGCTTCAAAATGCTATATTAACCTATGTACTTCCTACTGATAATTATTTAGGTGCAGGGAATTGCAATGTATAATATTCCTTACTTGTCTAACGATAATCTCCGAGTCTCCGAAAACTTTCAATTCTTTGAAGTTTAAGTCTATGGATTTCTTTAACCCTTGTACTAGAGCTTCATACTCTGTGATGTTATTGGTGCATTCAAATTCTAGTCTAAAGAACAGGAAATGATGTTTAACTTTTGGATCAATGAGGATGCACCCTACCCCTGATCCTTCCTACGATTTAGATCCATCAAAGTATATGGTCCAAATTTGTGAACGAAAATCACCCTTTTCCTCTTTCTTATTACTTTCTTTCTCCCCTATCTTTTGTTCTATAATCTCTAGCATAGGGTATTGACAGAAGAGGGTGTCTTCTGTCGGTATCGATGGCTTCTCTTGAAAAGATATTTTAGAGTTTTGAGTGAGAGGGACATCGGATAAGAGAGGAGAAAATTTCCTGAAGTGGGAATCATAGGAATAATTGTCCAGCACGGGGAAATCTGCGGATGAGGGTTCATTCAGGGTTTCTAGATAAGTGAATGTATGTTTCAGGTATCTCTACATATCGATTCTGATCATATTCTTGTATCGCTTTAGTGGTAGCCAAAGGTGTGCCCAGTCTGTACTAAAGTACCCATTTAAATTCTCATACCAATCTCGACTTAGTAATAACCCATAGGCCTCTGGGATGTCTACTACAATGATGTCAATCACTTGCACAAACTTAGGATGTGTCACTATCTTGATCATTACATCTTTGAGTTCCCCCATGAATTTGACTTGGGTTTTGTCTAGTTGTATCACATGTTTATCTCTCTTGAGAGGAACAACATTTAATTTTTTTCAAATAGACAAGGGCATAACGTTGGAAGATTCTCCCAAATCTACCAAGCAATTGTGGAAGTTCTTGTTGAAGATTTCAAACGTTAAGAGAAATGGTGGGACAAAAGGTTTTCCCTTGTTATCTTCTGAGTAGGTATTCACAGTTGGTTTATTTAATAGATCCGTGGAAGTTAGATTTCTTTGCTGTTCATTGCTTTTCGTAGGGTTTTCTACTGATTTCAACGATTGTAGAAAGAAATATTTTTGCTGAGGGATTCTACATATGTCCATAACAGATATATTAGCCTTCAACTTCTTCAGATCTTCAACTATGTTGTACTCCAGTTTGGGCTATTCTCGCGTATGGATGCTAATAGGGTTCTTACGGGGAGAAAAAGGTTCTTTCGGGTTATCGAGAGTTGACCTTTCCCCTGACGTTTGAGTGGTAGTAGGATCCTTTGAGACAAGAGGACCTTTAATTCTAGTTTGCACAACCGAGATCTCTGCGGGTGGTTCTTGAACCTGAAATAGGTCGTCAGAAGGCATAATTAGGTCAGGATCCCATACCAACATGGTTGTATCTTTTGATGGGTCAATCTCTCTTCCTGGTCAATAAAATTCATAACTGAACTGCTTGGTTGTTCGGTTAGGGAAACCTTGTCTAAAAAATGGTTGGACATCAAATTCATGGCATGCACCCATTGAGGGCAGTCCCTTTCAGAGTGGTTTTCCCGATGATAAGTATAGAAAGAATCAGATGCGACATTCCCTAGATCGATATTCAAGTTAGCTGGGGGAGGTTCAATGGATTTGAATGACGAGTTCCTTTTAAAGAAAGGCTTATAGGGCCTTTGGTCTAGATTTCCTTCCCCTGCATTTCTCTTCATGTCTATGATCTTGTTTGATAATTTATTAACCATGCATTGTATATCTTCTATGTCTCCATTACCCTTGTCGGGAGTCTGTTCTACTTGTTTCCCTGGAGGTCTAGTCAGAAAGAGTCCTCTCCTGGGAGGAGGTTGAACTTCTTTCTTAACTAAAGAGACCTGGCCTTCTTTACACCCTCTCATATGGAATTCTATCATTTTAGCTTCTTCAAAATTCTTAGCTAAGGTTCGTTTGGCATCCCTCTTCACAAACATGGAAATAGAAGTCGGGAGCGCATTAGCGTATACTTCGATTTGCAACTCGTGAGTTGGTTTGTCTTCGAGCTGGAATTTGTTTAATATGGTCGTGAATATATGATTGAAATATTTAACCTTCTGTTTTGAACTCATGGTGGTGGTGAACAACTCATCCATTAGAGCTCCTGTAGTAGTCTCTTTTGCAAATTTATCTAGAAAATCTTTTTGAAACTTTGTCCAGCTAGTTATGGACCCTACAAGTAAGTTAAAATACCATGTGGAGGATTATTTCTCAAAAGTGCAGGGAAACATCCTGCAAACTACATATTCATGTTGGACATTCATAAGCCTGATCTCTAGTATAAATTTCTTGATATGATCTTCAGGAAATCCCGAGGTTTCAGGATCAAACTTAGGAAGTAACTTCTCTGGATGTCGAGGAAGGTTATGGACTGGTCCCGTGAGGGCCAAAACGTCTCTGGCCAACCAAGGTTGATTGTTCATAGGTGGGTTCCCCATTTCTTCATTATGGTCACTGTTTCCTTCCATATCTTCAGACTCTGAGTTAAACTCCTCATTTTCTGAAAAATCATCTAGTTCAGAGACATTGCCGAATGACGTTTCAGGTATTAGATCAAGAGGATATTGGATTTCAGTGATTGTGAAATCTATTAAGTCTTCTACTGTGTGCATGAAAACTTCCTCGAGAGTATTGAAAACTCACCTACTTATCTTTTTTCTTCGAAGAAGTATCAAAGCTAAGGAAAACAGACTGATCTGTTGGGCGTATGCTCTTGTGATTCTTTTGAAATGATTTAATTCCTCATGAGGAAGAGCATAAGGTATTTCAAGGTGAAAATATTCTTCCTTGGGCTGGGGTGAGTTACTCATTTCAAGAGTACTCAGTGTGTGTGGGATGCCTTGGGAATGACTAGCCCATGTGGGTTGTTTTGAATCTATAGGTTGTTTGAAATACTATGTAAAATATATATCCAGCCATTCATTCTCTGGCCCTCCTTCTAGTGCCAGTTCTGTTGATGGGTCCTAAATCCCTTGATTCAACAGTAGGAACCAAACCCGCCACCAAGGCCCAATTAGAATCTACAACGTTTAATAGTGGAATGGTTCTCCAGATCTTGCGATCTGGACAATTTATCGATGGGATTTATGTTTTATTGTGAAGGATCTTCCTTTAGTTCAGACTGTTTCTTTTTGTATTTTTTCTTGGGTGGGACTGAGATGAGATGTAATCCGGTATAAACCAACTTGGAAACAAAACATGACTAGGTTCTAACTACTAGGGAAGAGGCTAAACTTGGGATAACCCATTGCTCAAGCATGCAGATGACAATTTTATACCACAGGCCTAGTACTAATACATTAACCATGTGAGCATCCAATTACTGTCTGAGAAACTAATTACCAGAAATAAAACACATATGCGATAAGACAATGGAAAGGAAAATAATTCACCTACTTAATCATCCATCACATAATAACACCACGATTCATCTTCATCATTAAAGTAAAGAACAACAAAATATTGCACTAGATAACTTGACAATAGATTAAATAGCTCTTACTCATTACAACATCATTCATGAAATGAGATAGGAAATAGTTCTTCTCCATATCCAATCACATGAATTTGATGAAAATAACTTGTCTCTGGTCCAGAAGGACTTCTCAAATAAATGCAGCTTCAATATAATTCTTAACAAACAGAAAGAAAGATTTCCTACAACAACCATCGACCCTTAACTAATTGGTCAATCCTCTTATTTATAATGTAAAATTAACTAAAAATAACGGCTAAGTGTAGTTTAAACAAAACAAAATTCACCACATGGCGTCCTCTTTTAATAGTTTCTTTAACATTCAAGTCAAGATTTCACTTGAAAGGGTGAATTTTTTCATACTCTGACCAACTGATAAACAAATCTTCGCAGGTTTGGGCCCATGGAAATCTGTGATGTTTTATTGGAGCCGTGTAAAATCCTCTTACCTCCACCGCATGTGCCCAGTACTTCACCAGACTGGTGGTTAACTGCTATAGCATAGTCTGAGCTCTGATCAAATGTTCCATAAATCGTTGCACTTTTCCTGGAGATGTGTTGGTCACCTTCACTATCTCTTCAACCCATAATGCATCTTGCTTGGTGTGTGATTCGAATATGTTGCGCAAGTCGACAAAGTTTTCGGGGGTTCTGAACTCAGGGAATCTGGTGTCCTCACTGCTTCTGCTAATTTTGACTCATCTCCTTTCGAACTTGACTTATTTTCTTGAATCTCCCGACGAGGCTCCCGATCCATTCTTGCTCACCACTTGGAGGCATATTTCCTGCAATTGAAATTAAAATCATTTAGAGATTGCGTATATAACCATTGAAAAAAAACGTACGTATAAAGTGTAAACATGAATAATTCAGATCGATACATACCTGTAAAGCTTGCTAACCTGGTTGTTTGATACTTACGTGATTCCTGCAATTTTTTAAACTCTTTGCCTCTTGTTTATGTTAGTGTCGTCAAGTTTTTCCCTGGTGAGGGTGGGTTACATCTGCGTGCCACAACATGAACATGTCAGGTACATGAGAGAATGAAAATTGAAGTTATACCAGTGGCCAGTTGGACCTTGGAGTCGGGAAAGGATGTCAGGGCCAAATATGTGTTGAAAATATGAGTAAGTTCCAAAAGGGTTGGATCCTATCATAAGGGAAGTTGTTGTGAGTTTTAGGTTGAGGCCAGTTGTCTAAACAGAAGTCACGTCGGTAAGTGCATCAGCCATTATCAGGTCATCATGAAGGTTCAAAAGATAAGAAATCAGGGCACTTGCATCATATATTCCTTGCAACTCTTAATGGTCGTCCCTCGCACACCCCAGAATGTACTCGTCGAGCGAATATGCCATAGGAAATATTTAGTTTTCTCCAAAACATCCAGTCCCCATGAATTTAGTGTTCACCGACACGTTTCCACTCACTGCATGCTTGGTTATAAATTCTAGATCGTTATGCATCCTTTCTAGTTACCAACCGAGCTTATACTTTTTTAGTAATTCGTCTCGCGAGCCCAGAGTGATCAAGTTTTTCTACTTCGGGCCTTCACCGAATTCCCTATGTATGACGGATATGTGTTGTATCATGGGAACCTCTCACAACATGAGAAAGGGTACACGAAGCGGGAGAAGCGCCAGGATTGAACCCCAATGAGATTGGGATTCGTTCTTACTTGCAGCGAGAAACCTGAGGTTTTAAAGAGGAAATTCCATCTGTGTGTGAAAACGATGATATCCCACCATGAGAAGGCTAACATGGAACAAGTCACATCGATGAGAAGAGCATTGGAATATATGTCTCCCTCACAGTGGAAACCTCGGAAAAGAGGTCGGCCGAGGAAAAACAAGGAAATTGGGGAGACACAAGCCTTAAGCGAGCCGCAAGCAAGATCAATAGCCGAGAAAATTCTTATGCGCGCTATTCGGCTGGAGCCCGTTGAAGACATTTGTTGGGAAAGTACAGGTAGGATGAGGGGAACGGATTCCACAACCGCTAATGTTCGAGGGCCAACTCAGCAGCTAGAACAGGCACAAATCTCACTCGTCGAACTCTATCAGGAGAACAAAGAATTATGACAACAGTTGGCAGAAAGAACCCCTGAAGTGTCAGCATCGCAAGGCTGCAAAGGGAACATGAAATGGCTCAAAAGGTAGCTCCGGGAAGCGCATGATCCAATCGTGCAGCTATGCAAAGCACCAAGGGCATCGAAAGAAAATAAAAATTGGTTCCTAGAATCTAGGGATACTAACTAGAGAGTGGGGGAAACCAAGCGATTCCCTTACCTATAAATCCCAAGTTTTCAAGGTAACCCAGATTGATTGGCCACATAGAGTTGGGAACGTTTATTGTATGTATTTTGGGCTCATTCAACCTATAATGTAAAAGTCATGTGACATTAATGGAAGAATCCTGGTTATAGCAGTTGAATGCATCATCTTCTTTTTTGTATATGAACTCCCTGTGTGTTTGGTCCACATCTTTTCCTGTCTTATTTGGAACATACTTTTACGTTATTCAGACAAATTGTATTTCTTATAAGGTAGCCTAGAATTCATTCTTAGTGGTATCGTCACGACACAATTGGTTTGGGACATATGACATCGAAGATTGGTGACCTAGCTTGTGGATAATAGTCAGGCTTAGGGCTTTGATCGAAATGCGTGATCTGAGCTAAACCTGGGACTGCTGATGCTGAAAAGGCATCGAGGAATTGACGTTCAGGGATAAACTATTTATGTTCTCTATAAATTTACTTTCTTAAAAATTCTCCGATGCTGAAATGCTTTGGGAATCAACCATCGACGATTCCTTTATTTCTTTGCTAACGTTTACTCCCTTGGCCTTTCGTCGATGTCGAATGAAATCGACTATCGACGGCTTCCTTGTGTAATTCTCATCGCAAAAGAAAAATCCCTTCTGTCGACGCCGACAAATATCGACGATCGGAGACCTCGTTTTTCTCGAGTGATTTTATTTCATCTTCAATTCTTCCGGGTGACGAATTTTGGACTCGTCGGGTGAAATGATTTAGTGGTTGATTCTTTAATTAAATGTTAGTCCTGTTAAGCTATGATGGTTTTCACATGTCCAAGCAAGATTTTAAAGACTTAATGAGAATAAAAAAATGATAAGAAAAGGAAACATTTTTCATACTAAAGTCGAATTAGACAATGCCAAAATATTAAGTGGTACCCAAAAAGTAAAATTTGACATAGAATTCTTAGGGTGTGTTGAGTGCTCAACACACTGAAAAACGATCAAGAGCAACCTGCTCTGATACCACTGATTTGGATTATTTTAAGCACAAAATTAGAGTGGAGATTTAACATATAAATATATAGAGATATTGAAAGAGAGACAATAGTATAATAGAGATATATTGGAAATATAATAAGAGGCACAGATATATAGTAACACATAATTTTTTTTAATGAGCGAAATGTACAAAAACTGTAGAAATACAGAGTGAAAGACTCGCTAGAATGGTGGCAGCTTATATTTGAGAAGAGATGTAATGGAAAATCACATTCATAAGAATATGATCGTCACAATGAGGCTCCAAGGAATTTTTAACATAAATAAAACCCAAAACCCTAACCCCAGAAGATGAAAAGCCAACAGTTTTGTGGACCCCATTTTGGGTAGTTTGGTGTATCAACTTCCCAGGGGCATAACTTTGGCATATGATCTCCGTTTGGGGTGCATGATAGCTCATTGGAAAGGTATCATCAAGGCGATTCATTTTTGGGGCTTAATTAGATTCTTTGGATATCGTTGAGTTGCTCGATTCCAAAAAATCTTCATTTAGGCCCTAAAAATGGCCTCGAAATTTTAGGAACTGAAAAAATGCTAAAAATAGTAAGTTGCCAGAAAACTGTTTTGAGCTAGTTGGAATAGGTGGGTGGACACCAATATCCATGTGGATCAATCCTCCCTCATTAGTAAGAAATGGTCTCCATTGCATTGAGTTCCCGGGGGAGAGGGGAAAGTGCTTGTTGAATCTGAACCTTGATGATATGCTTGCCTTGCTGGCGAAGTTGCAATGCTTAGATTCTTGAAGGTTATCACGAACCTATGGCTGGAAGGTTTGGAAATTTTTAACTATTCTAGCTACATGAGATGAATGTGTGCAAAAGGAATCTTTGCACTTGGCTTCAATCTTGTCGACCTTCTTCTGCTGAACAAAAGGTGCTTGGACTGAGTCTGCAATGGTTGCAGTGTTCTTTTGTTCACATTTTGAACAAATTGTGAAGAAGTTGAATTTTGTAGCATGAGATACCACCTTACGACATTGTTTAGGTGGGAAAGTAGTTGGAACTACCTCTGGTATCCTATAGAGATGACCCCTGGAGAAACAATGACACTACGGGGTCGAGACTCATAAATAGCATGGTGCTTCCACATATATGGTTGGCCCAAGAGAACATCACATACATCTAGTGGGGAAACATCACATAATACCTCATCCTTGAAGGGATGGATGTTGTATGAAAATCGACACTTTTGGATGACATGAAGATCATGTCCCTGGTGAAGCCACCCGATGTTGTATGGCTGTGGGTGTGGTGTTGCCGACAATTCCAACTACTTGACAACCTCTACTGAGAAGAGGTTTTTCTGGCTTCTGCTATCAAAAATAAAATGTAGCGGTGTCCCATTCACCCAAATATGTGAATGAAAAAGGCGCTCGCCCTCCTTAGGATCTATTGGTTCTTCTGGTTGAATTGTTGCAGTTGCGACAACGACAGTGGGGTTTGCGTCGATGATTTGTCTTCTCCCATTATTTTCTGAATTAGATTCTGAATCTGGTTCAACTCTTTCTCTTTGATATCAGCCACAAATGATAGTTTTGAGTGACATTCATCAGTTTTGTGCCAGGGGATTTTGTGGAAATCTCACCATTTTCCAGTTTCGTTCTTCATTTTTCTACTACCCTTGTTTTCCTGTGGCTTGGAATGGTTTTCTAAATGCTGGTTGTTAGGGCCTTGTTTACCATACTTTGGTTTTTGCATATTTTCGGACCCAAACTTCCTCTTGTTCTGGTGCTTAAATTTATGCTCGATTTTAACAACATATTGATAAGTAGCACCGAGTGATGAGATGTCGAGAAAATCCATTTCAATTTGGATGTCTCTATGTAGATCCCCATGGTATTTTAGAACCAAATGTCTATCAGAGTCTTTGATACCCAACTTGGTGCACAAGGTATGAAAGGTATTGGTGAACTTCAACACTACTTGGCCCCTCTCTTGATGCAGCATGGTCCATCTCATGTACTGGTCTTCATAGTTTCTAGTAGGGTAATATTGTTCCTTGACCACATCCACAAAAAAATCCCTAGTGGGATTGACCCCATATATTCCAAACTCCTTTGTGGAATTTTTCTCCCAGTAAGTTTCCCACCAATGTTTGACATGGGGAGAGCCTTAAGGAGTGAAAAGGTGATCTTTTCCCTATCAGAAAAATTGTGAACAAAGAAATAACATCCTAGTAGATTTAACCATTTTTCTAGGGCATCCACATCTATCCGACCTTCAAATATGGGAATATAAAAATTAACCTTTACCTTGAAAGGAGAGGTTCTTCCAAAGTGGCTGTTTGATGAAGATAATCATGCTGCTATCGATAGGCATTGAAGGATGTGGGAAAAATTATCCATCATTTTGTCCCTCTGTCGTGTGAGAGATTATTCAAGAAATAGATTAATAGAACATTCTTCTCTGTCATTTTTCTTTTCTTGCACCATGGAGGGTTTCTTGGGAATGCGAGAGTGATTTTCCTCAAGAGAGACAAGATCGAGACCCAACTTTCTATACTTGGACCTCGTTGGGGACATGCACTGAAAAATGATCAAGAGTAGCCTAATCTAATACCACTGATCCAAATTATTTTCGAAATGAAATGATATATATATATATATATATATATATATATATATATATATATATATATATATATATAATATAAAAAGAGGCACAGATATACAATAATACACAATTTCTATTAATGAGCGAAATGTACAAAAACTGTAGAAATACAGAGTGAAAGATTTGCTAGAATGGTGGCATATTATCTCTGAGAAGAGATGTGACAACTACTCGCATCCAAAAGAAGATTTTTTTTACAATAAGGCTCCAAGGCCTTTTTAACATAAATAAAATCCAAACCCCTAACCCCGAAAGATGAAAAGAAAACAGTTTTGTGGACCCCATTTTGGGTACTTTGGTGTATCAACTTCTCGGGGGCATAACTTTGGCATACGATCTTCGTTTGGGGCACATGATAGCTTGATGAAAAGGTATAATCAAGGAGGTTCGTTTTGGGGGATTAATTAGAGCCTTCATATATCATTGAGGTGTTTGATCCCAAAAAAACTTCATTTAGGCCCTCAAAATGGCCCCGAAAGTTTAGGAACCAAAAAAATGCTAAAAATAGTAAGTTGCTAGAAAATTGTTTTGAGCCAGTTGGAATAGGTGGGTGGCCACCGATATCCATCTGGATCACATACCACACAAGAATAGGACTTATAATTTTCTTCTAATCCTTATAAACAAGAAGACAAGATCAATGAGTCATGGATAACTTTAGATGAGGAGTAGATACTAGAGCCATAAATTGAAGAGTTTCTAGGATGCTTGTCACTGGATCCCTTGTGTACTTAGGCATATGATGATAAATTTTCTGAAGAACTTTATGACATGAAAACTATATCAAATCGAGGAAACAAGAATCATATTGAAGTTTGGTTTCAAGCAGTGTTGGCACAGGGTAAAAGCCAGGGTTCAACGCTACAACAACGTACCAACAAAACCCTAACTACCGACCCTTTCGACAACACTTGTGAAGTAGATGAAGTCTCACCTGAGGTAGAGGCAGGGGTGGTTGCAAGACTCCAGTTTCTACAACCTTATCTGGGACATAGATATGTGATTCTAATCATTTAACAAAGGACTCAACAATTATATTTATCAATATTCAATTCTTAGTTACATCGCAGTTAAACCCTAATTACAGTATAGAGCAGTTTTCAACCAGATCTAGATTCTAACAACACTTAGTATGATGCAACATATCAGATATTAACAATTTCAACACTAAGCACATGTATATAAGTCATATCTAACATTTATCCATACTATTAAGAACTAATCATCAACAGATCATTCATCTATATTAAAGCACTAAGCACGTTAACATATAAGCACATCAACACATTGCACAAAGCAGAGCAACACAACATGTGCGTGGTTCACCCCCACCCTGGGGATACGTCCACAAACTCTTCTCTTCTTTATTATCTTCTTCAATGGGTTACATGCAAAGAGCCTCAAAAACCTTACTTCGCAGAGGACAGGAGATCTGTGTAGCTCACTAGATCCTCCTTCCCTGAGTAGATCTAAGCACACAACCTTCTACACTCTCTTACACTGAATTGCAAATAGCCCTGGAAGTCTCACATAGTATGAACCAAAGCACTTACAACTCTTGATCACACAGATCCAACTCTAGCACTTAGTCATTCGTCGTTCACTACATCACCTTAACATCTATTTATACATACAAAATAGACCTAAGCATAGGTGACCTCATGGGTGGACATTGCCATATCCATTACATAATCCCAAATCCCAAAAAGGGCCCTAAAAGGGGTTGAGATCCCGCAATCTCCACTTCATCTTATGCTCCACCTTCGATAGCCTGTCAAGGTCCCAAAATTAGGTCAAACATGACCAAGAATCCTCAAAACTTGGTCAAGGGCCAACAGGTCCCCAACACTCACTTGTGACTCATCCTGAGTCACTTTCATATGAATAGTCTTGCTTCAAAAGCTTCGATATTGTCTCGAGATGCTTTGATTTGTTGTGGTGCTACAACCTCCTGTTAAGTGAACTCTTGTATGAATGCTTTGTTGACAGGTCCTTCTAGGCGTTGTTCTACTGCAGTGACAACTTTCTCCAGTTCCGCTCTTCGACCTTCGATTTCTATGAACAGTTGGTAAGCCTCATCTTGTACAGGTTGGAGCCTCTGAGTGACTTCCATAACTCTGCTCTAAATAGTATGGACCTGCTACTAGGCAGTGTGCTTCTCTTGGGATCGCTTCATTATTTCCACAGCTGACATGGGCTTCAACTATGCCTGTATCGTTTCTGCTTGATACTTCACCTCTTGGAGTTGTGACTCCAGTGCCTTCAGTTTTGGATTCTTAGTTAGTTGCTCATAGGTTTGGGCACTATGATCACTCAGTTTCTTGCATTCCACGGCAAGGAATTTTATTCTTTCAACTACGCTTCAAGCAGTTGCTTCCCTTTGGTCCCTTACATCCCGCGGGGTGTCAAGTACAGTGCAGAGCTCTAAATCTGTTATTCGTTGCTGTAGCTGTTGGATAGATTCTGTAAGCTGCTCTACTTGATGCATGACTTGGTCTTCAGCCTGTAGCTCTAAGATTTTCATAGAGTGGAGGGCTCTATTTACTGCTTCTTTTACTTCGAGCTGCTCTACGAGCAACTGTTCTTTCTCTTACTGCATCTGTGCTTTCTCTGCTTGAAATTTGGCCTGGAGAGTAACCTTCCTTTGTTCTGCAATTCTGCGTTGTTCTACAATGTCGACTTGTACTTGCTTCAAGGTCTAGGTAGCTTGTTCTACTTCTTGTTGTGCGCAACAAAGACAAGCTTCGACCGCATCAACTAATCAGAGGATTTGGGTTGGCTCATCCCCAAACTATGGTTCTCCTGATGACAAGGGAACAGTGGACACTGCGCGGCTGGACTGAAGGGCCTACTGTACCCCTCAGAAGTCGACCTTGAGTATGTCATACATTTCCTCCTACTTATCTTCTTATTTCTCTGCGATTTCTAGTGAAGCATCATCGAGGGCAGCTATGATGAAGTCGAAGTCAACAGTAGTAAGCACGGTCTTCATCTTGGTCACAGTGGCTCTCAATTTCTTCCGAGAAGAAGGTTTTGGGGGAGAAACCTTCCTCTTCTTCAGGGGATCAGTTTCATCTCTCAACGACGTTAGTTCACCTTGCTTCTATTCATCTCCTGTGCCATTTATTTCTTCCTCCTCACCCCCTTGATCAGGTGATACTGAAGTAGTCTTTCCTGAGGCATTGCTTAGGTCTTGGACCCCTTTGGTCTTCTTCATTTTGTTGGGTTTGAGTGTATCATGTGCGATTTCTGGGCTATCAAGGTCAGACATCTCTACAAGGCCTGTTGGAATAAGGAGGTCTATCGACCAGTCCTTAGCGATCTCCTCAAGATCCTCTTCCGTGAGCGTGTAGTATGACTACAGCTACTCCTTATGTTCATCGACTCACGCTGTAAGGTGGATGAAGTGTTGATCTGCGTAGAACTTCATCAGAGGTAGGAATCTCTGTAAGGTGTTCGGAGTCATGCGAGGTTTTTCTTCTATGGATCTCTTCAACTGAAGGTAGTAGGTATGAAAAACAACATTTGATTGCCACTATTTGTTCATATCACTCGAGTACCAAAGGGTAGCGAACTTCGTAGAAAGAGGTTCGAATGGTTCAATATCCAGGAAGGTCGCACCTTACGACATCTCCTAGGAAACAAAGGCGATAAGGATCATGAGGCAGCTGAAATGGAACTCGTAGCCTTGATCTTTGGCTTCGCGACAGTCTAGCTCCAGCTGATTCACCAGGTACTTCGTCTAGTTCATCTGTAAACCTTCTATGCACTTCCTTGGGAGGTCAACAAGAAATCTTGTGACCTGTGTAGGTCTGTTATTCCTTACTAACTTTCTTGTAATTAACTGACAGGTGAGGCACACTATGCCATTCTGGATGGAGGCTACCTTGTAGCCTCACGTTCCCTTTTTGACATCGCTATATGTATCCTTGAATTTATGTGCTAGTGCACGGTCTGTGGCTTTTCCTGGATATAACTTCTCTGGGTCGGGTCCTTGCATACTTAACCCTATGATCCTATGGATCAATGTCGGGTCGACTATAATTTTACTGTCTAGCCATAAGTAACCACCATGGTAACATGAAAGCAATAAATTAACACATGCATTTACTTCCTGGTGCCTTCTGAAGTGTGGGAATGCATGAGGTTCATTGTCCATGACTGAGGGATTATCTTTGAGTTCTTCCCCTTTGTCTTGGTCAGGTACTTATATGGGGCAAGCATACTGTAGTTTTTGTGATCTCCGAGGTTGAAGTCACTGAAATTAAATGCTATGATCTTATCCTGTTGTGCGTCAACTGCGCGTATCCCCTTCGGGAGGTATGCAGTAACCATGGTGTAATTGAATTCTCTTGGCACACTATCTCAACTCACTGCACCGGCCAGAGGTGGGATGTAATCGGGCAATATGGGCGGGACCAGCTTCGCATTGGCTAGGTCATCTCTGTGTTTGGTTCTCTTTTATGCCAATGGTCGGGATGATACGGCTCCATGAGCATTCATTGGAGAGGCTTGCAGTCCTCTCATCGATGATGCTTGAATAATTGTAGACATCACTCTTTTAGACATTACCCTTTCATTCATTAGGTCAATAAGAACTTCTTCGACAATTTTCTTTGAAACTCTAAGCTCGTTCGACATGCACGCTCGTGGTTGAATGTATTGGGTTCGAAGAGTAACTGTTCGATGCAACATATATATGGCACTAATGCAGTGGTCACTGTGTGAAATCAACTATGTTGCAAGCTCTAATAGTCATGATTGGAAAAAGTGTTCTCGTTGCGTGACACGACGGGATAAATAGATAAATCGACAATAGATCTCTTACAATGGGCGAGAAGACTTCATTAACTCAATTCTGTCTGTTGTGGCGCGGTCCCAACGGTCTGGTGGTGAAATTTCTGACCATAAATGCTTTTCTACCTGTCCGGGCCGTCGGTCGAATGATTATACTGTTCCAACAGCTATATTTCTTCGCCATGGCAAAGTACCATGTGATGTTGTTCTGATATTCCGACGAAGCTCCAATTTTGCAAATTTTCCTTCTGTGAAGTTCCCTCAGGAATCTTCTGTAACTTTTCAATATTATCTCTCTTCTTATGTAGTTTGCTAGCCTTCTTTCCAGTGAGCTTCGTCTCAGAATTCATTTTTTCATTTTGATTCTTATTTTCTTTCGGCAGAGTAACTTTGTGTTGTTGAGGTTCCTTCCTAGAAATCAAGGGTGATACTTCATATGTACCTGGAATAGGTATTGCAGTATTTTGTGGGTATTCTAATGTTCTTCCAACTTCAACATCCAAATCTCTGGTTTGAAATAGCTTCACCTTGTTCTCTTGTTCTTCAATCAAGTGTGCAATCCTCCTACTCATGAAATCTTTTAACTCTTGCTTCTTCCGCTCTAGGATTTCTTCTTCTTTTCTTCTGGTCTGATCTCCTTCAATCCAAGGTTTTCCTAGTAACATAGCAAATGGAGCGATGTTCTCAATAAATTTAACAACTTCAAATTCTTCCTCTGTCTAAGTTCCGTGAGCACTCATAGATATCCTGGTAAGTCTTCCACATAGGTTTATCAACTTTCCTATGAATAATCCTATTCCTCCCAATGAGGGAGTCATAGTAGGCTTTCCTAGAATTTTCCAAGTTCTATCTATCATGATATTCACCTGTGTTTCCTCCTCTAGAACAAAGTCAATGTCGAAGTCTCCTATTCTTGATTCAATGTACTCTTTTTATTTAAAGATCTCTGATAAGCTGACATGTCGGTGGTCATTTAGGGTTCCTTGCATCTGTAGTAATACTTTCTCTGATCCTTTCTGGGTTCCTTTCATAATCTCAGTTTTTGGATCTACTTTAGGGTTTTCTTGTTTCATATTCATTCTTTCAACCTTAGAAATCATTCTAGGGAAATCCAATACTTTATGGTCCATATCCTTGCAACAGAGGCAACTAGGTCTCTTTCCAGGGCATTCCTTATCCAGATGTCCCAGTCTTCTGTACCTATAACAAAGGGTTAATCATCTCCTTCTTTTAAATGATTCCTAGCCCCTCCTGTACTGTGCGCTAGGATCATGGTAGCTAACTTGCAACAAATTCTTTCTAGGGTCCTACATCCATTTGTTAGTCAAAACATTCTTTCTATGCATAGGTATAACATATATTTCACTATTCTTATCATATATACTCATATCAAATATTCTTTATTCTACTAGTGCCCTCATTTTCAAGCTAGGATAAATCTTATCAAACATACCTATATCCATACTTTAGAAACACAAATTTCCACTAATATTATCTTCAACAGAGCACAAAGCTTCAAGATCTCAAAAATTTTCACTATTCTTACCTTTACCAGAGCACAAAGCGTTCAGATCTTACCTCTTTTCTTTAGATATGACTTCTTTATTTAGTACAAAGCTTCACAAATCAAGTAGAATACTGCGTACTAGAGCGACAGATCTATGCACAGAGATTTGATAATTTCATGTTAGGTTTTTGGACAAACCTTCTCTTTCCTCAGTTCCCAGTAGTCATAGTTTCAGGTTAGGTCTTTGCACAAAGCTTCTCTTTCCTCAGTTCCCAGCTATCACAGTTTCAGGTCCCGACAACAGAACCATTTGTTGGCACAGAGGTAGACCCAGGGTTCAATGCTACAACAACACACCAATATGTGATTCTAATCACTTAACAGAGAACACAACAATTATATTTATCAATATTAGTTCTTAGTTACATCAAAATTAAACCCTAATTACAATACAATGCAGTATTCAACCAGATCTAGCATCTAACAGCACTGAGCATGATGCAATAGATCAAATCTTAACAGATTCAACACTAAGAACATGTATATAATTCATATCTAACATTCATCCATACTATTAAGCACTAAACATCGACAGATCATTCATCTATATTAAAGCACTAAGCGCGTTAACATATAAGCACATCAACACATTGCACAAAGCAGAGTATCACAACATGTACGTGGTTCACCCCCACCCTGGGGCTACGCCCACCAACTCTTCTCTTATTTATTATATTCTTCAATGGGTTACATGCATAGAGCCTCAAAAACCTTACTCCCTAGAGGACATGAGATCTGCGCAGCTCGCTAGATACTCCTTCTCTGAGTAGATCTAAGTACACAACCTTCTACAGTCTCTTACACTGACTTGCACATAGCCCTGCAAGTCTCACATAGTATGCACCAAAGCACTTACAAATCTTGATCACACAGATCCAACTCTATCACTCAGCCATTTTCTGTTCACTACATTTCCTTAGCATCTATTTATACATACAAAATAGGCCTAAGCATAGGTGAACCCATGGGCCGACATTTCCATATCCGTTACATAATCCCAAATCCCAAAAAGGGGACGAGATCCAAATATCTCTACTTTGTCTTGTGCTCCACCTTTGACAACCTTTCGAAGTCCCAAAATTAGGTCAAACATGACCAAGAATCCTCAAAACTTGGTCAAGGGCCAACAAGCAGTCACGAGTGTACAACATCACTGCATACTTTAACAATTTTTTTCACTCAATCCATGTGAAAAAATGGCCTCTCATATCTTAGTGTTCATTAAAGTATATTTTTCATATCTAGAGATGGGTACAATAGAGATCTTGTTGCGTGAATGGATGCATTGGAATTTTTCATACACTTGAAAGAGGTTTTTCTTTTTCAAGTAGAGTAGGATAGTATACTAAATAAATAAAGTAAAGAGAAAAATAATGTTTAGAGTGCGAATTTGTAGTGACAGATTCAAATGCAAATTCAGATAGTTCCTATAGCGACCGAATTGCTTGTAGCAAATGATTTCTATAGGAATGGGGAAAGGCCCCCCACACCCCCTCGTCAAGTAAACAGGTCCAAATGTGGTCGAAACAAGACCTTTGAATCAAGAAGATAATCAAGCTCCATAAGAAACACATATAAACCATTTTCATAATTTTGAAATGATTTCTCATTATTTCATTTTCTCTTCCAAAAATCATGACAATGTTCATCATACATTACATTCAGTCTATCCACACATCTCCGAATATAACCAAATATTGTCATGATTGATAAGAAATTTCATATGAAATGAAATGATCATTCTGAATGATTTTTTTTTTTATAAAACCCTATTGATCTATTTTTTTTCACACATTTGGGTTAAGCCACTAAAATGGTCATACGAGCTATTCTACCCTCTATCAACTACCTTGTAATTTTCAAATATCGATTACTCCTTGTATACAACACTCTTATCCTTGTCTACAACATTCTTATCCCTGTCTGTGAAAAGAAAACCTAATTTAGCACCCAACAGATCCATTAAGAAGAATGCAAGAAAATGGCATCTAACAAAATAAGAGACTCTCTGATAAATTGAAGAAACACATGATTAGAAGTAGGGGGATCTTCCATAACCAATATTTTAGAGAAAGAAGACAATTGAATAATTAAAGAAACACAAGTTTGAAATTTTGTATTAGCAATTTCATGAGGACGTGCTTTACCTTTAGTTTGGGGGAGATGTTGGGTGTTAATTTTGACTTCTTTTCCAGCCCCTTTCATCCCCATTTTTACCTTAATACCTCCATTTTTGTCTACTTTCACTCAATTGATGGAATAACAAGTATGGATAAGGTAGTAAGTTTTTATTTTCAGATTAATTCCCATTTTTCTCTTGTAAATAATGTTTAGGGATATTTCTTTGGTGAATTACATATAATTCAGTAATTATAATAAATGACTTTGTTTCCTTAGACATTACATGAATTGCAGGTTGATATAGTTTCGCTCATTTTAAGTAAATATTTTCACTTGGAGGTAATTCACCAATCTTTGGAGATGGTGAAATACATATTTTATCCTTTCCATAGCTCTCAGCACCTGACGGTAGATGATAGTCAAAATTCGGTTGACAACTATTACAGGATATCCGTAGGAAATCCATAGTCTATTATTACAGAAAATACACAGTCCTTTATTACAAGAAATTCGTAGTATGTTATCATAGGAAATCCATAGTTCACTTATAGAATTGGGGATTCGATGCTAAAATCAAGGAGAAAGGATAAAATTGTTATAATATCAAGGAACCAATCTATAATATCAAAGAACAACCATGTGCAACACTATAATGGAGATTTGAGCCATATTTCTTGTTATCCATTTAAAAGAAAAACTAGTGTGTATTGAGTAGTGATATTCAGAGGCAATTTCTGGAGCGATGAGTATGAATCAACTAATTTAATGACATTGGTTTTATGATAAATAAGGGGAAATGAGTGAGAAAAATTCCCAAAAAAATGCATTAAGTGGGTTGTATGATCGGTTCTTCAGAACATAATTTGCCAAAATTTCCAGTAGCGACCGATTTTCAACTTTCATAATTTGTAAAACCCATCTTTGATCTGATTGGATAGTTATAGGATTGGGGAATTGGTTATTTAATATTTTATATAAATAATATTCAAAGAAAAATACAGGGGGGAATGGAGATTAGTGAGGAAATGATTATGAACTTGAATACAAATTGTAATTGTTGATCGTTGCCTTTCAGTTAATATAATAAAGTTCTAAATCATTTTCATGTGTTGAAGTTTTTTTAAGTTTTGAGTTTAATCGGAAGCATATCCAATAGGGCCCCGTGTATGTGTTGTCTACATATTTGATCAGTGTGTGTAGTGGAAGTAATTCCTATTAATTTCTTTCATTTTTGTTTTTGTTTCCTGTAAGGTTACATTTGTTGTAATTTCCTGTAGATAAATAATTTTATATCACAGACATTGTTGCTTTATGTATGGTGAGTAACTTTTTAGGATGATGATGTAAAGACAACCAAACAATTGAATGCTCTGGCATCACTGCGCTATACCGATATTTCTCACAAGGTATACTAAAGATTAAAAAAATTCTGTAGGTTTTCTTGCTTGCACATTTCATTTTAGTATTTTGAGTTTATCTCTAGCTATCCTTTAACGTACATTTAGAAATGTTCCTTTCTGATTTTAGAACCTATTTAACCAAGACAAAGTGCGTTTGTAAGAAAGCACACATAGTGCCTTCTTGCAATCCAGTCCCTACCATTTGGCGATCAAGTCTAAGTGACTAAGAACATAGGAGTTGATTTTTTATTGTGAGTTTTACATTTTATTGCTTGATTTTTAGTAGGAGTTCATAGGCAATTTCAAGACTATTTCTACACATATTGTTCTTGTGTCTCATAAGTTTACTTACCCATATTGATAATAAATTCTATGGAATATAGACCACTAGATCATCCCAACAAGGCTCTAGCAAAAAATCAGAAAAATAAGAAAATAAAGGTGTTGAGGATAGATAATGGTGGATAATTCTGTGGGAATTAATTCTAAGAGTTTTGTAAGAGGTGTGGTATAGAAAGGTAGAAGACTACTCCATACACACCTAAATATAATGGGGTTGTATAAAGGATGAACATGACATTGATAGAAAAATAAAGGAGCATGCTTAGTGGTGTCGGGTTAGGACAATAATTATGGGCAGAGGCAGTGGGTGTTTCATGTTATCTGGTAAATAGATCACCCTCAACAATGTTGGTGGAAAAAAATCCACACAAGATATGGAATGGTAAGAAACCCTCTTTTGAACATCTTAGAGTGTTTGGTTGCGATGATTATGTACATGTTCCAAAGGAAAATAGGATTAAGTTGAATAATAAAGATGGAAAGTGTATGTTTATTTGTTATAAAGATGGTATGAAAGGTTATAAGCTTTGGAACCCAGAAACTAAGAAGATTGTTTATAGTCAGGGTGTTGATTTTAGAGAGGTTAAAGATGCTCCTAAATAGGAATTCCTACCAAGGAAAGAAGAACCCGAGGAAATAGAGTTTGAGTTAGATGATGCAAAATATGAACCAACGAAAGAAGATGAATCAGAAGAAGAATAACCTCATACTCCAATATTGAGGAGATCAATGAGGGAAAAAAGGAAACCAAAAAGGTATAGTCCACCTAATTCTCATGCTAATTTTTCTTTTTCTATTGATGATGGTGATCCCATAACTATCAGGGAAGTAGTGAATTATGAGGATAGTGAACTCTGGAATAAGGCCATGGTTGAAGAGATGGATTCCTTGGATAAGAATGAGGCATGGGGTCTTTTTGAGTTTCCAACTGGAAGAAAGGTCATTGAAAGAAAATGGGTGTTTAAGAAGAAGTTGAATTCATAAGGAAAAGTGGAGAAATATAAATCTTGGTTAGTAGAAAAAGGTTATTCCCAGGTAGAGGGAATTGACTTTGGTGAAATGTTTTCTCCCGTTTCCAAGTTAAATTCTATTACATTTATTTATCTGTTTCTACAAATTTTGATTTTGAAATAGAACATATGGATGTGAAGAAAAAATTCCTACATGGGGATATGGAAGAAGAAATATACATGAAACAAACATAATGCTTTGCAATGAAGGGAAATAAATAGCTATTTTGTAAGCTAAAGAAGTCACTATATGGCTAGGGCAATCATCGAGGATGTGGTACCAAATTTTTGAAACATACATCCTTAGACTGGGATTTGTGAGAATCATGGATGATCACTATGTATATTCCAAGAAGGTTGGTAATAACTTTATTTATGTAGTGTTGTATGTCAATGACATGTTTCTAGTAGTAAATAACACGAATGTTACCAAGGAGGTGAAATAACAGCTATCCTCCAAATTTGACATGAAGGATCTTAGTTTTTCTAACTTTATTCTGGGAATGGAGATTAAAATAGATCGTACAAACATGGAACTTTGGTTGAATAAAAGAAAATATGTTGAGACAATATTGCAGAGTTTTAATATGCAAGAAAGTAAACTGGTTAAGGTTCCTATTCCTATAGGTGTAAATTTATTTTGAAATCAGTGTCCCAATACACATGAAGATGAAGAATACATGTCCCATGTTCCATATGATAGTGTATTTGGAAGTTTGATGTATGCAATGGTCTGTACTAGACCAAACATTGCACAAACACTGGGAGTTTTGAGCATATATATGTCAAAACTAGGGAAGGAGCATTGGACAATAGTGTTAGGATATTTAGACACTTAGGAGTTAGTTAAGATATACTTGGTCTAATGTGTTGTTAGGTAAAAGTGTGTTTATTAGTGTGTTTCTTTAGTATGCATTAGTTTTCATTTGTAGTTAGGAAATCCGACGATCACGATATGTTCCCGACATAGAGTGATCTGATGGTTCATACTCTCCTTGATCTTAAAGACCATTGATCCATGGCTTAAAACTCCATTGGTCCATAATATATATTTAAAGATCATGGTGGGTCATTTACCGATGATCGATTATGAGAAACTCTCTTGTAAAATCTCTCTGTAATGTATTTCTTTTGCATTAATAAACTGCTCCAAGTGGCTTCATTGGTTGGGGCTATGGATGTTTCCCCTTTGGGGTCTTACCACGTGAAAACATCATTGTTTTGATCTTTGATATGGTTATGTGAGTGGTTACTGAAGGTGTTCATCCTCTGTTCGAATACCTTTGTTGTCAAACATGGTGTCAGAGCTTGTTTGAAGACTCGTTCCTGTTGTAGATCGAGATCATGAAGCTGAGTTTACTCATCTCCATTTTATGTCATTTACATACATTTCTAGGATGAGAGGACTATTCCATTGCGTCCGAAGCACTCATTTTAGTTAGGAATACTTTTTGTTTCACTTGAAAAGGTTTCCGTTTGCCCAAGATACAACCATTACAGTCAAATCCAGAGGTATAAAGCTTGAATACACATTTTAAAATTTTTTGCAGAGTAGTATTTTGGTTTTATTTCAGTTTTGTATTATTTATTTCGGGGTTTCTACTCTTTTATATCTATGTATGCTCTTTACCCTACACCATGTGTGATCTTGGAAAATCAGAAACAAATAGGAAAATGTGCATCTTCCGGGTAAGCTAACCGAGATCTAACCCTTGTTGTCATCGAGAAGCAAAAAAAATTTCTTGTGTGAAAAGAGTTTTTTTTTAGAACAAAAATCCTCCTTGTGAACATTACAATATGTTTTGCTAGACCATTTGGTTAAAATTTGCCTTATTAAGTAAGAGGTCTTGAGTTCAAGTCTCTCTTTTGTTACTTTTTTTGAAACAATTCATGCTAAAATTGTAAAGTGTATTTCACTTCAAGTATAAAAGTGAATCACTATAAGTAGATTTAATATTTTATTTTAGAGTTGTTTATTTTGCATGAAGTAACTTCATTGTAAAAGTGATCCCCACTTCTCTTTATAAAAGTGGGTCACTTCATAAAGCAACTTACACCACCACGTGGTCCTTTGGTTACTCTTTATGCCTTTTTTAAAAAGGGCATAACTCTCACATCCGAAGTCCATTTTAAGTGCGGTTTTCTTAAAACTGCATATATTTCCGAGATATTTCCATTCATATCATCAATTTCAGTTTTTAAATCCATTTTATCTGCATATTTAATATGGCTTCTACAAGTAATCTCTTACTTACCAACACCAACTACTTCCAATGGAAATCCCATATGGAGGATTTATTAAGAAGTAAAGGCTTGTACAAGATTACATTGGGAAAGGAAACAACACCCATGGATGCTGATAAGAAATACAAATGGGATAATAGGAATGATGAAGCACATGGATTAATCAGGACGTCCATCTCTCCTGATTTAAGGTTCCACCTTCAATCAATTGATAAACCCAAAGAAGCTTGGGAAAATATTGAATCTCTGCTTGGTAAACACAATATTATTCGAGCACAACAGTTAGAAAATCAAGTACTAACTTCAAGTCCAGGTGATTTTTCTTGCATTGAAGACTATCTATCTAAGTTTAAAGCACTCAAAACTTTATGTGAAGAATGTAAGATAAAGATAGACGAAGATCGTTGCATCTATCTTATTCTTTCTAAGCTAGGTAGTGCATATTCTATGTTTTTATCTACCTTTTATGCCATGTAAGAGGCTCTAGGGGAAGCTTATCAAAAACCCAGTCTTGAGAAATTTTGTGATGATTTGATTAGAGAGAAAGATAAGCTAGTACAACTTGGAGTGATCAGCACTGCAGGTACCTCCAACAAAGCCTTAGTTGTCCATCAGAAAGATAAACCCAAGAATCCCAAGAAGAAACATCCTCACCACAACAAAAAACAATATAAGGGTCCCAAACCCACTCAGACAACTTCCACTCCCAATGGAGACAAAGGAGAAAAATATAAAAATAAGAAGACTAACAAACATTGCAACTTTTGTGATAAATATGGTCATGATGAGTCCAAATGTTTCAAAAAGATTGCAGCTTTAGAAGCAGCAATGAAGAAACAAACCATCAATATTGTTTCTACTTATTCTTCTTATTCTCATGGACATGCACTTTCAGCTTCTGGTTTCTCCTTCAATACAACTTCTACTTCTACTTCTACTTCTGGTGAGTGGCTTATTGATTATGGAGCATCTTATCATATGGCTAAGGATAAAGACATATTTTCTACTCTAAATGAATGTAACACCAAGAAAATATTTGTTGGTGATGATAGATCTCTTAGTGTTGAAGGATCTGGAACAATTCAAGTAGAAAATGGTCATTTCAATGATGTATTATGTGTTCCAAGTCTTTCTTGTAACCTTCTATCAGTATGTCAAATCACTCATTTAGGTGAAGGTAAAACTGTATAGTTTTCACCTCACCAAGTTGTAATCAAGGATCTAAAAGATCCTAAGAATTTTCTTCCAACTGGAATTGCTGATGATATTACCAGGCAAGTTTGACAACTTTGGGTCATCATCTTTTTCATCAGTTTTTGTTGCTCATAGCGACGACTTGAGAAAACTTTGGCATGAGTAGTTTGGTCATCTAAACTATCGCTCATTGCAACAACTATGTAATCAACAGATGGTGACTGGTCTTCCTCTTGTTTCATGCAAAGATGGTGTTTGTGCCGATTGTGTTCTCGACAAACATCATCAAGACAGTTTTTACAAATTTGCCTCTTGGAACACCTCGAGTCCTTTGCAACTTGTTCACAATGATTTGTGTGGTCCACTTTCTTCTCCTTCTTTTTCTGGGTGCAAGTATTTATTAGCTTTCATTGATTACTTTTCCAGATGTACTTGGGTTTACTTCTTAAGACTTAAGAGCGACGTTTTTGACAATTTTTTGGCCTACAAGGCCCTTGTAGAAAAGCAATCTGGACATCAAATTCAAAGGTTAAGAACATATAATGGAGGCGAATATGTGAACAATAATTTTACAAGTTACTACACTACACAGGGAATCCAAATGCAACACGTTGTTCCATATACACCAGAACAAAATGGTGTTGCTGAGAGAAAGAACCGCACATTAAAAGAAATGGCTAATTGTATGATCCAATCTAAGGGACTAAGTCTAAAGTATTGGGCCGAAGCCATCAACTGTGAAAATTACTTAGTAAATCAGACTCTCACAAAGGCTCTTAAAAATATAACATCGAAAGAAGCTTGGACTAAAATTAAACTACATGTAAGTCACTTCCGTGTATTTGGAAATATAGGATGCACTCACATTCCTGATGAGAAAAGGAAAGCATTGCAGACTAAAAGTGAGAAGTGCATATTTGTTGGTTATTATGAAGATGTCAAAGGTTATATACTTCTTCAAACACATTGTAATGAAATTATTATTAGAAGAGATGTAAAATTGATGAAAATATCTTAGCCTGTGAGCCTAATTCGTGTTTGTGCTTTCTTTGGCCTACGAGCCTAATTCAACGGTTGTGCCTTCTTTGGCCTACAAGCCATCTTCGGCATTTGTGCTTTCTTCTGTTCTGGTTTCTTCTCTAGATGATGAAAGTGAGGATGAAAATCCACCTCCGCCTTCTCACCTTCCTTCAGGTGAGTCCTTTGAAACTGAACCAACACCGGTTCCACCGCTTCCTAGATGGGTTTGTTCAACATGATAAGCAGCTAGTGATCTTGTCGGTGGTCCTTCAGATCATCATCAGACACGTTCACAGTTCTAGTGAGACTCTTCTCTTTTTTCTCAAGTTTCAGAAACTCATGATCTAGAGATATTTGCAGAAGCTTTAGGTCATTCAGATTGGGATAAACAATGAATGAAGAGTATCGTTCTTTAATGGAAAATGATACTTGGGATCTTGTACCTCTTCCAAAAGGAAGAAAAATTGTCCAATGTAAATGGGTCTATAGAACTAAGTATGCATCAGATGTAAGTGTTGAAAGACACAAGGCTCGGTTAGTTTCCAAAGGATTTTCCCAAGTTGAAGGAATTGACTATAATGAAACCTTTGCCCCTGTAGCCAAAATGAATCCCATCCAACTTGTTCTTTCCCTTGTTGCCTCACATAAATGGGAGGTCCATCAGATGGATGTTAAATCCTCCTTCTTGCATGGAGATTTGCAAGAAGAAATCTACATGGAACAACCTCCTGGTTATGTCCAGAATGACTCTAGCCTTGTTTGTCACCTTAAGAAATCTCTTTATGGTCTCAAGCAAGCTCCCCAAGCTTTGTATGCCAAAATGGACAACTTTCTTATTGCCACTGGATTCTCTAGATGCCATTCTGATCCTACTGTCTATACCAAGAAAGTAGGAAGCCATATCATAATCCTTGTCCTTTATGTTGATAAGCTTATCCTTATTGGTAGTGACTCAAAACTTTTAAACCATGTGAAAACCAGCCTTAAGAAGAAATTTGAAATGATAGACTTAGGCTCTTTGCACTATTTCCTTGGCCTCCAAGTTTTTCAAACCAATGTAGGAATTTTTCTTTCTTAGTCTAAGTATGCTTGTGACCTTCTTCGTTGCTTTCACATGGATGATTGTAAACCAACCCCTTCTCCCTTCCAGTCTAGAGTCAAGCTTACTGCCATGTGTACTTCTCTTGAAGTTGATGCTACCCTGTACCATCAGTTAGTTGGTAGCCTCTTATACTTGACTCATACCTGTCCTAATCTTTCCTTTGTTGTTGGTCTTGTTTCCCGGTATATGAAATCACCCCATGAAAACCATTCGAAAACAACTAAAAGGATACTTTGCTATGTCCGTGGTACAATTCAGTTTGGAATACATTACAGTTCAGGGGGGACTCCTTTATTGGTTGGTTTCACTGATTCAGATTGGGCCGATGAACCTGATGATCAGAGGTCTACTGTAGGTTATGTTTTCATCCTTTGTTCAGGACCTATCACTTGGGCCTGTAAGAAACAACAGGCTATTGGACTTTCTTTAGTAGAAGAAGAGTACTGAGTTGATCTAGATTTTATGAGAAAAAAGAAATGAATACATATTATTAACAGGTGCTTAACACAAAATAATAGAGATACAGTAAAACCAATTTTATATTCAATAAGGAAATAAGTTGAAACTGTAAAATGCAGTGGAAACAAGCTTGCTAGAATGGTGGCGGCTTATCTCTGAGAAGAGATGTGACGACAACGCTCATTCACAAGAAGATGATTAAAATGAGGCTCTGAAGGCATTTTTACAATAAACATAAATTCCAAAAACCTTAGACATCCAAAAACTTAACCCTAGGAGATGAAGCAACAAAAGTCATGTGGGCCCCGTCTGGGTAAGTTAGTACTTCAACTTCCCGATGTCGTAACTTTTGCATACACTCTCCGTTTTAGGTGTATGATATCCCATTGGAAAGGTATCATCGAGGAGATTCATTTTGGGGGCTCAATCATGACTTTATATATCATAGATAATATCTATTACAAAAAAACTTCATTTAGGCCCTCAAAATGGCCCTGAAAGTTAAAACTGCTAAAAATAGTAAATTGCCAAAATTGCCAGAAAATTGTTTTGAGCCAGTTGGAAAAGGTGGGCGGCCACCAATATCCACCTGGATCACATGCAACAGTAAATGCAAGTCAGGAAGCCTTGTGGCTTCAACATATCCTTTCAGAGTTTGGATTCCAACAACAGCATCCGGCTAGCCTTTGGTGCGACAATAAGAGAGCCATCAAGCTCACCAAAGACCCAGTTCAACATCAGTATAGAAAACACATAGAGCTACACATGCACTTCATCAGAACGCTCATTCATGATCAAGTTATTGAAGTGCTCTTTTTCCTACAAAAGATCAAGTTGCATACATTTTCCCAAAGTCTCTTATAGAAGCGAAGTTTTCCAAACTTTGATCTATGTTAGGAGTTCAGGAAGTTGTCATTAAGGGGGGATAGGCTCTAATTCCTCCTTCCTTCTCCTATTGTGTCACCATTGTAAATACTTCAATCCTATCCCAAGTTGTTCTTAAGGGGGGATGTTAGGATATTTAGACACTTGGGAGTTAGTTAAGATCTACTTGGTCTAATGTGTCGTTAGGTAAAAGTGTGTTTCTTAGTTTTTTTCTTTAGTATGAATTAGTATGCATTTGTAGTTAGGAAATCTGATGGTCATGATATGTTCCCGACATAGAGTGATCTGAGGGTTCATACTCTCCTCTATATTAACGACCATTGATCCATTTCTTAACACATGATTGGTCCATGATCTCTATTTAAAGAGCATGGAGGGTCATTTGCCGATGATCGATTGTGAGAAAATCTCTTGTAAAATCTCTCTGTAATCCTTTTCTTTTTCATTAATAAACTGCTCCAAGTTGCCTCATTGGCTGGGGCTGTGGATGTTTCCCCATAGGGGTTTTACCATGTGAAAACATTGGTGTGTTGATATTTGATCTGGTTATGTGAGTGGTTACTGAAGGTGTTCGTCCTATGTTGGAATAACTGTGTTGTTGAACAAATAGTAAAGTGGGTTCTTAGATATTTGTGTGGCACCTTTATCTATGGATTTTTCTTCCAAGGAAGACCGAGATTAGATAGAGTGTTGTAAATGCATGGGTTTATTGATGCATATTGTTCTGGAGATCTATATCTTAGAATATCTACAAGTGGGTATGTGTTTCACCTATTTGGAGGAGCAATCAATTGGATGATCAAAAGACAGGATGTAGTGGCACTCTCAACTACATAAGATGAATACATGGTAGCCACTCATGCATGAAAGGAAGCAATATGGTTACAGATATTGTGTTCATGTATTGGGTTGGTATAACAAGAAGTAATACTATATTGTGATATTCATAGTGCAATACTCCTCGCAAAGAACCCAACATATCATTCAAAGACAAAACACATTGATGTTCGGTATCACTTTGTGAGAGACATGGTTGAAGAGAAGAAGGTGTTGGTGGAGAAGGTATACACTTTAAAGAATGTTGCAGATTCATTGAAAAAGTTGGTGAGATTTGAGAATTTCTCCTAGTGTAGAGAAACAATGGGTATTACTTCCCTAGATTGTTGACTATGTAATCCTATGACCCCCTCTATGCAAAGAAAACAACAAGTGGGAGAATGTTGGGTAGGTGTTAAATTCTTTGCATGTCTTCACTCATTATTTCATGTGTGTTGGGAGATTTACTAAGGGGGTCCCAAGGGGGGGCAAGGTGTCCCCCTTGGTTATGCAAAGCATTCAAGGAAACACCCCAAAATTACTTTTTTTGGACGATTTTTGTTATTTTTAGCAGTTTTCTAAATTAATCCCAAATTAAGGGATTAGGGTTTTGGTAGTTGCAAAATACCTAAAAAATTGTGTATATATTGTATTGCAAATGGTTAACTTAGTACAATGAAGATTTGAGAGGTGCGACACCAAGGATGACTATTTTTCTCCTGGTTAATGGTTTCCAGTGTAAATCTGTGTGTACCATATGTGTGGGCCATTGATTAATTTATTTTTTTCTTCGAATCCATATGCATTAATTTACTTCACAGGTTTACAAATTAGAATCTTGTTATGCGTCACATCCTTTCCAACTTATTTGGAAGATTATCAGTGAATCCTCCACTCTCCCACGACATTCTCCCTCATGCCCCTATTTGAAACAAATGTCTTTTTCCCAGCAGTTTGGAACTATTTTGAAAACTGAGGGAAATGCATGAAATTGAATGATGTCATGCTAATGTCACCTTAGATCCTTGGACATGTGGCAGATTCAGATCGGTCCTTGTCAACACTGAATCATCCTCTAGGACTCAACTTGTGTGTAGTTTTGTTGGTTATGGAAACGAGAGTGCTAGTGTGAAAACCCCCCTTTAACTACACCAGGGTTCAGAATGTAGCAAGATCGATTAACCGTCTAAAAGTTAATTAATTATGTATACTAACCCAAACATACCAAAACTAATATAAAGAAAGAAAATAAAAAGGAGATCAAGTAACTGTACCTCTAATCCCAAGTGTGGTGATGAACTCCTCACGCTTGAAAGTTCCACTGAATGCACACCTCCTCCCAGGGTTGACTTGCATCCAAATATTGACAAACAGAGAACTACACACATGATATTCCAGATATAAGTTGGGGTTATATGTTAGAATGTCGAGCATAAATCAACAAAAGTATTCAAGATACCATCATTTGGGATAGGAGAATATAATTCTTTTATTCATAACACAAATATTATACCTTTACAATATAAGTCAGCCACTGTTTCGTGAACCTGGTCCAGGCTCCTCTTCACCATGCTCCAAGTGCACCTTGTATGAAATTCTCCTCTCAACTTTCTTATCTCTTCTAGGGAAGTGAATGTGTTAAATGGAGGAAGACGGGGCTAATGAGGGAATGCTAAGGCAATTTCTCACAAAAGGAAGCAATATCTTGGGCAAGGAGGGGAATTGAAATTGGGCAGAGTTTCACTGTTGTTATTCTTAGATCTGAAATGAGACCCCAAAACCTCCTTTTATATGACAAAAGGATGTTTATTCGATTGGGTGACGGGCTATAGCAGGTGGATTAGCTGGGAAACTACCAATAGCCCATCAATTTCAACGAATCCCTTGCAACTTTTGCAATTATATGTGGGTTTTAATGGTGCATCATGCGCATGTACGTGAGCTGTAGTGGTGCAACAAGCATATGTACATGGGCAGTAATGGTTCATAGTGCTTACATCTTCTAAAAACTGTTTTTTTAAGAAGAGCTACTTAGTAGTGCTTTGGAAAAAAATGCAAGTAAGAGGGCCAAGGCCATGTATGCATGTGTAGAGAAATTTAGGGTTATAACAGATGCCCCCTAATGTGTGAGGTCAGAAGAGAAATTGATGGCCGAAATAAATTACAATATCTTCACTAATGTATGAAATCGAGTGAGACCGGGACCATAGTTCAGGAGGTGTCATCTGCAAAATAACATTTGTCTCTCTGAGGCGGGCATACCCATGCTCAGGATCAAATAAATCATGGCTTCCAATAAAATACATTGCAGATCCATGTCATATAACTATATAAAGTGTGGCTGTGAGCAATACACAACTTATGTACATCTCAAAATCAAAGATATACAAATATAGTATCCATCGTCAGGAAGCTAGTAAAACTCGATGGATGGAGATGAGACCTTCAAAGATCGAGCAACAACTTCAAGATCTTCAAAACTCAGGTAGGAGTATGATAGGAGTGTATAACTCACTACTCTGAGGTCTCCAATGGCTCACCGAGAAAAGACATGAGGATCTCAATGATCAGGTAGAGAACTTCATCGATTTTGAATTAGGACTTGATTGGACTCTTAGGATGGCCGACTCATGAGGTCAAGAGACAAACTATAGAAAGGATGACTCAAGTTGGGTGAAACTTCCCTTGGAAAAAAGCATGAAACGTGATTAGATTTAGGCAACATGACATTGACATAATTTCACGATGCAGGAGGCAACGCAAACTCTCCATATGTTTGGAAGAGTAACCAAATGGAGGAGGACATATCTCTATGTAGAGAGAACAACTTCCTAAGGTCATACTATATCCCAATGCTTGAGAAACAAACGAAAGGATGTGCTTTTTCCAAGGGCGACTCTTTGTTCTTTCGAAAAAGAATACATATTCCCCATCCCCTCTTTTTTGGATATTTAATTTTTTTTTCCTTTTCAATTTTTCGAAGAGCTTGAAAAAGAATAAAAGAATCCTACGTTACAAAGGAGGAACGAGTGTTGCAAGCAAGCATACTAGTTCCAGGCGCAAGGAACACACTAACGTTTAGAGAAAGGAGACATGTGCAGGAACAGGACACTCGGGGAAAATTATTCCATGGGTCAAGGTGTCAGGTCACAGAGGCAAAGTGCTACAAGGCTTACTTATAAGGCATGCTTCAAAGGTTCAATTGAGAGAAACATGGAGCTGACATTAGGCCAAAGACGCATATATGAAAATGTGATTAAGAAAGAGACAATGAAACCCCCTTCAATGTAAGTTTAACGATCCCAAAGAAGGTAAGCTAGGTGGTTTTTTCACATTTACAGAGTTTGAAAAAATGTAAAAGAAGACTCCAGGGAGTACCTTTTTTAGAAATAATCTAGTCGGTTCAAAAAAGGGTTAAACTTGCACCAAAAAGACATCTATTCAAAACCATTTTAATGAGTGTGACAAATATAAGATCACTCGGCAATCTTTTCAATTTTAAGGAGTTTGAAAAGAGCTTAACTATGGACTCACTGCCTTTTTCTAAGTTTAGTCTACTTATCTCAAAAAATTATAAAAGTTAATGAGGAGAACTCTCCCGACGAGATGAATCTCCCTAGGCATACCTTTTTCTTCTATAATCTACAGGCTGGAAAAAAGGTTAAACTCATGCTAATTGATGTTCTTCTGGACCAATTTAATGAGTGTGAAGAAACAAGGTCACTCGACGATCTTTTCATTTTTAGGGAGTCTGAAAAGAGATTAACTATGGATTCCGTGGGGGTTCCTTTTTCGTAAGTAATATCCAAGGCTTGAAAAAGGTGATAAACCAAAACCAGGGAGAATGTTCCTTTTTCGAAGATTTAGTCCCTCAAGCCCGAAAAATGGTTAAAATTATGCTTGAAATACTCTTCTAGTGAACCAAAGTTTCTAGAGCATACCTTTATTCGTGAATTTAAACGTCTGGACCGAAAAAGGGGTAGAATACTGCCAGAAAGATGTGCCTTAAAATTTGAGTTTGGAGAGCGTGAAGGGAAACAAGATTGTTCGACAATATTTTCATGGTTAGAGAGTCTGAAAAGGGCTTAAAGAAGACTCCAGGGGGATACTTTTCTCAGTTAATCCAGACAGGATCAAAAATCATAAATGCAGTCTTGGTGGATGTTTCTTTCAAATTTTAAAGCAAGCTTGAAAGACAACAAAGCGTGCTCATGAGGGAGTCTCACGGGGTAGAGTCTACGCAAACACTAGGAACATAAAAAGAAGCATCCTGAAATAATGTCGAATTAGGATGGTGATTATCAGATGCCAGTTGGTCGACAATGAAAATGCTTCCATTATGAGGGAAATTCATCACCCAGAAGAGCATAGACACCACAACATTCATAGCATATACATAATCATGCCTGAGAAGCATATTGAAATCTAACGGGCCTTGCATCACTATAACGTTGACAAGGACAATCTTCCCACCTAACAAGATAGGAAATTGAGGAAGAATCCCCAAATATTCACTAGGACATCTGTCAAAAGCCAACAACTCATGAGAAGAAGACACAAGCTTGGGAGATCCCAAGGCTTGCCAAACTGAGGAGGATAAAATACTTGCGGAGGCTCCTTCATCCACAATACATTGATAAATGTTTGTTGAAATAACCTCAACACTTATTTGAAAGGGTGCAAAAGAAGGAAGACGAGGCTCAACAAGGTCATTATAGTCAAAGGGGACCATCCTAGGGATTGGAGGGGGTGTGCTTGAAACGAGTGGAATGCCCCCTTGTTCTAAAAGTACTGAGCTGGAAATTCTAAAAATATAGTCGGTAGACACATCACTCTCCAAGAGAAGAGTGGGATCAACTGAAGATTGCATCGATGTGACCACTTTGGTAGACTCAACACTCTCCAAGAGAAGAGAGGGATCAACTGAAGACTGCATCAGTGTGACCACTTTATCAACCACTCGCTGAATAGGCAGCGATAAAATGTGGTCTATAGGCACATCACCCCCCAAAACAGGAGTATGATCAGCCGAAGATTGCATCAACACGACCACTTTCTCAACCACTGACTGAATATGATGTGAGGAAACCTAGAAGACTCAAAATCAAAAGATCTTGTAGACAGGGACCACAATATTCGTTCCTCTGGAAGACCAGGGCATAAATGAGTAAGGTGATCTCCCTTACAAAGCTTACATTGGAACTTATGCTTATGTCCTATCCGTCTAGGTTTCTCAACAAAATAAATTCCCCTAGCATGACTAGCAGTGGTCGGTTGAAAATATCCAACATGACTTGTAGAGGTTGGTGATGGGTCGATAACATGACTCGCAAAGGCTACATACCTATTACCAGTATGACTAGCAGTGATTAGAATTCCCCCCCCAACATGACTTGTAGAGGCTGGGTGCTTTCCCTCAACATGACTCACATCGATTTTTGACAACTCTCCAACGTGACTAGGAGAGGTTGGTTGTTGAAATACAATATGAGTTGCAGGGACTAGGTTCATGCCCCCAACATGAATTGTAGAGGTTGGGTGTTGGTCTTCAACATGACTTGCAGAGGTTGATGACCCTTCAACATGACTAGTAGAGGTTGGTGATTTCTTCTTCTTATTCTTTCTCTTTCGATTTCGTTTAGACTTCTGATTACTAGTATCTATACTTTCACCACAGAAGGTAGAAGGAGGAGGATAATACTTCATTGACGAAGGAACATCAACATGATGCCCATGAAATAAAGATCTTAACTGGGAAGAGTCAAGAGAATTTGGGACATTTGAAAAGGTAGCCAACCAAACCGGTAGTCCCACATTCAACCTAGGAATGTACAAAGTGGCCATCAAAGGCACAACAACATTTCTAAGAAAAGGAAAAGCACAAGAATCCCCTTTTGAAGGGGTTCCTTGGTTGGTATCGTCGATAAATTTATCCATGAACAAATTATGCACAGGTTCTCCCCTTGTGGGATCATTCAAGTTCGTAAAAGTCTCACATGCTGACTCTAGCGAACCAATGGTATTAAAAAAAAAGCCTATAAAGAGGCGGCTCCACGTTTCTAAGCGGAGGACCGAAAAATCCTTAGAACCGATGGAGTGGGTGGTCTACCACCTTAAGTCAGAGACCCAAAATAATGAATAACTAACTCACTATGGAAAAATAGGGAGCACAGAGAACACACTAAAAGTTCCTAAAGACAAATCTAGCAGTCGACTATCTAGTAGGAATGACAGTTACGCCAATCAACACTAGAGAAACTAATCGATGCAAGTGCAACTCGAACACAGAAAAACCCTCCATGTATACTCTGTGAAGTGTGACCTCAAATCTTCCCTAGGTACCGTGGTATACCCCTGCATTCACTCGTGTATGTCCCTAGAATATGGGAAACTAATTTGGCATTTGGCAGTCAGTCACCAGGGGGGTACAGTCGATGGTCTGGCGGATCGCAATGAACAGGATAAAAAGTCCGAAACCTATCGAGGGTATCGAAATAAATTGGTCCAGAAGACAACAGAGGATCTTGAATGGATTCGAGGTCCATGAAGCTCCGTAGGAAAATGCAGTCAATAGTACTCCCAAGACAAATCCTCACTATGCATTCCCCACTATGTGCGGTCCAACTTTGGAGGGGTTATCTCCGCTGCCTTTCTTCACGCAACCTCATGTTTATCCCCTTTGTTAGAGGGGGGTCCCAGATAACATTTACGACATTGGAATCAAACACTCCCTAACTCAGATGCCAATGTTTGTTTAATGGCCTTGAAGAGTTTCCTCTCCAACCTAATTCAAGGCCCTAACCCTAAACTAGTTGGTTGACCCTACAAACATAAAAAGTCTAGTTTATTTTAGATTTAATGTTCTTTTTAATGTCTTTATTTACTCATGGGATATGGTGGTGAAACTAGTGACGTTATAAGAGACGAAAAAAAGGAGAAAAATATGAAACTTGAAAGAAAAATTACTTCTAATCCAAAAGCAAAGTTTTATAACTAACTCTTTGTAACCAACTTTTCTTTAAATAACTTTTTCAAGATCTTGTAAAGAAAACCTAAAATGTACTTTCGCTTGACTACAAGCTACTTATGTTTCAAGAAACCAATAACGAACTTAAAAAGCATGCACTTTTTCCTTTTTAGCAAATAACCAACTCTAACTACTTTACCAAATTGAAAAGAAAATCTTTTTTTTTTGAAATGCTTTAAAGAGAAAAAATTGAAATAAATATTTTTCTTTTTTCAAAGAAAGTGAAAGGGGTAAAAATAACACTAAAACAATACTGAAAGAAATCTTTAGCCCACAATAGATAGTAGGGAATGAATCAAGAAACCAAGAAGGCAGATCTACAATTCAATAGCTTGCTCAAAACCCTTTCAAAAGTAAACAAAAGAAAAAGAAGAAGACAAGTAAACTAAACTCTAAACCCAGGATATGGTTGTAAACAAAGATTCTGGAATGATCCAAGAAGACCTGAGAAGTGTGAACTTCAATCAGGAAAGAGGCCAACTCCCTCGTTTTTAATTCTTTTTTCTTGAAACAAAGATGCGGGTTGTTGCATCAACAACCTTTGTATGTACGCGGGTTGTTTACTAAGTAGAGCATGTATGTATGCAGGCTGACTCAAGACAGGGCACATACACGTCTGTATATTTCCAAAAAAGAAAAGACCAGACAGTCTTACAGGGAAGGGACAACTAGTATTTCACCTGAAGGTGACCATAATCCCTTGATAGACTCAGAAAACTTGACATAAAATTGAAAGGAAAACAAACCAATCAAACAACCCAAAATCCCCTAAAAACCCCTAGAGGCTTCCCTAGTATGGTTACCAATTCTGCTAGTGGGAAAACTCCCCCTTTAACTACAATGGGGTTTAGAATGTAGGCAGATCGACTAATCATCTAAAATCTAATTAATTATCTATATTACCCAAAACATACCAAAACTAATATAAACAAAACAAAGAAAAAGGAGATCAGGTAACTATACCTCTAATCCCATGTCTGGTGATGACCTCCTCGCACTTGGAAGTTCCATTGACTACACGCCTCCTCCCAGGGCTGACCTACATCCAAATATTGACAAAGAGAGAGCTACATGCATGCTATTCTATATATAATTTAGGGTTAGATGTTATAATTTCAAGCATAAATCAATAAAATTATTCAAGACACCATCATTTGGGACAGGAAAATATAATTCATTTATTCATAACATAAATATTATACCTTTACAATCTAAGTTGACCACTGTTCCACAAACCTGGTCTAGGATCCTCTTCAGCATGCTCCAAGTGCACCTTGTATGAACTTCTCCTCTCAACCTTTTGATATCTTCTAGGGAAGTGATTGGTTTAAATAACGAAAGAAGGGGCTAATGAGGGAATGTTGAGGAAATTTCTCACAAAAGACAACAATATCTTGGGCAAGGAGGGGAAGTGAAATTGGGAAGAGTTTCACTGTTCTTATGCTTAGATATGAAATGAGACCCAAAAAACTCATTTTATATGACAAAAGTATGGTTACTTGGTTGGGTGACAGGCTATAGCAGGTGGATTAGTTGGGAAACTACCAATAGCCCGTCAATTTAAATGAATTTCTTGCAACTTTTTATTTTTTGCAACTTTTGCATGTATACACGGGCTGTAATGGTTCAAAACGCATACACACATGAGCTATAGTGGTGCATAAAGCATATGTACATGATAAATAATGGTACAGGGCACGTACATCTTCTAAAAATTGTTTTTTTAAGAAGAGCTACTCAACAATGTTTTGGTAAAAAATGCAAGTAAGAGGGCCAAGGCCATGTATGCATGTGTAGAGAAATTTAGGGTTATAACACAGAGTCTCAATGGGGGATTCCTTGTAGATGTGGAAGCCTTCGACAAGATCAAAATTATGCATTATTGACATGTATGATTTCCTTCAACTTCCTCGATGTCTAGGTGAGCTGCTACGTTGGCCCTAGGCGACGTTGAGTGAGCGGGTGTAAATGTGTTGAGTTGGTGGATAATGTAACCTAGAGGAACCAAAATAAAACTGTTGTGACCTTAGGGAGTGGTTTTTTTTCCCATGTCACCACCATGCAAAACCATCCATTCTTCAACAGGTGGCTCCCAAAACCATTGTCGCACCCCAATTGTGTGCTATCTCATATGTATCTTTCCCATGCAACATGTGTCCTCCACTGTAGATCGAGCTCACTTGTAGCTATCATATTATTGAGCCCTTATCTTTTCTAATTATTATATTTTAATCCTTGGTCTCATGCTAATAATGATGTGAAGAGGGGATTCAACATATTCAATGTGCGTTAATTCTCTTTTTTCTCTCGATAAGTGCCCAGATGCTTAGAAAGTTTGGCCTTGGGCACTTAGGTCTTGATTTTTACTGCTAATAATTTTGGGGATTTCGGTCATATTCCATTCCCTTTTGGTCCATGTGCTTTGCAAGCCCTTATTCAGCTTCCGAATCCTTGAGATATACCTCATGGTTTCGATCCATATGCATACTGATGACCAAGTCAAATACAATACTAACATCGGCTCCATGGGGACAACATATCCATGTGGTATGCTAAGAATTGTAGATCAAGTTCCTTCTTCTTTTGGGTTATGGACTCTGCTTAAAACAAAATATCCCTTATGCACCTAAAAAAATTATTTGATAGGTGAAAAAAATGCTCAACAACTTAAAGTTGAATCCCTAAATGTTTTCTTGCACAATATATGGTAAATGAAGTAAAATTAAAAATACATAACGTGAATGGAAAAAGATTTATTTTTACAAGGTAAGAATGATTTGCAACTTTCAATATTGCAAAAAATGTTTGAGTAACTTCGCATTTATAGGGGCCCCAAACATCTCACCATCCAATTGAGCTAGTTCATACGTGTTTTTGTCTTGCACTGCAACGATCTGGAAAGGTCCAATCTAGATGTTATAGAATTTTCCATTTTTTCCCTTTGCTTCCCTTCCGACATCATACTTTAGGACTAGGTATCTTTCAATAAAAAATATTCCTTGGTCCTCTTATCAAATATTTCTTTCACTCTTTCTTGATGATCTTGGGATTTTAGTTGCATCTGATCTCTTACCTGTTGGACTTCAATCAGTTGGCTAATTCTTCTTTGCATATCATCTTCCTCTGCCTCTTGATATTGTAGCAAATTCATCACAAGAAGGATGATTTGTATGGGAAAAATATCTTCTAACCCATATACCAGTTGAAACATATAAGTTACAATGGACCTATTGATCCTTACTCAGTCTACCCAGACTGCATATTTTAAGTGGGAATCCTAAGGTTTTTTTATTTTGGGACAACATATTTTTTATGATCTTTATAAGATTCTTGTTTGATGACTCATGCAAATCGTTCCCTTGTGGATAATAAGAAGTGGAATGTCCAATATCTATATTGTAGTCTTGACTGAATTTCATAAGCTTGTAGGACTTGAAGTCTTGGTAATTATTAGTTATGATCTTTCTATGACATCCAAACTTTTCCAAAATGTTCTCTTCAAGGACCTTGATTGTTATAACCCTAAATTGCACCACACACGCTTATCTGGCATCAGGCCAATTCATATCCCTTCTTTGCCAAAAATCTACTGAACAACACTTTGAAAATCCTCTTGTGTCAAGGCCCACACACCCTAACCCATTACTGCACACGTGTGCATGCTGGCTGACTCACAAGAACCCGCGTGTACCTAACAAAGCACGAAAAAAGGAAAGTTGCCGATGGAACAAAAAGCTATGGGTCAGTTAACTGAAACTCCCGACCATGCATGGCCGAGGGTTCGTCCAAAACCCTAGCTCCTTCTAGCCTATAAAAGAAGGGGTAGGGGTACCATTTGGAGCAGGAAAAAATATAGTGAAGAAACTCTTCCCATTTACGCAATCCATTGTCCCAACCCTTTAGCCTTTCCTCATGCCAAAGGAGATTTAATGCAAAGCAGTTGAAGGACAAAAGAAGAGGAGCCCAGGATCAGGTTCAAGGAGCAGTGGCCGGTCTCAGCTTTTTTGTAAGTTGATTCACTTTCAGTAATAAAAAGAATACTTTTCCCGTCCCAATGCATGAATTGTCTATGGTTTGGTTAATTTATGCTTGATTTCTAACTCTTGAGTATAGAAGTAGCATGCATGCATAGTTGTTGTTTGTCTTGAGTGCAGGTCATCTCTGGAAGGAGAAGCACAAGCAAGTAATCGAAGAGCAATGGAGGATCTCCATCGAACGCCGATAATAAGGTTGATGGTCCTTTTCAATGCATTTACTGTGAAAAAGGGGTTTAAATATTGGGTTGTAGGTAAAAAAGTAGTTTCTATTCAGTCAAAATCTGCATGCAAGTCTGACCCTAGTTTGCTAGTCCGTAGGGTGTTTTTCCCAACAACAGAATTGGCTACCATACTGGGGAGAATACTCTTTAGGGTTGCTGGATTTATTTAAGTCTTTGGGTAGTTTAAAGATTCGGTTTTCTATTTTTCTTTTCCTGTATTTTTCTGTAAGGTCTGAGCTAGCAGGGAGTTTGGTTTTCCATACCGTCTTTCCCTGTCTTTTGCTTGACTGTAGTTTTCGGGACACACAGAGGTACACGCGGCTTGCAAAAGGCCTGCACGCATGTACCCGCGCCCTATCCTCTTATATCCCGCATGTGAACACTAGTTGTAGAGATAGAGTAGCGTGTAGGAGTTTAGAGAAGGTTAGAGGCAGTCCTCCTCTTTCCTGTCATAATTATACATTCTTAGGGGGTTTTCTGGAATCCTGTCTGAGTCTCGCTGGTTCACAGTCCTATCTCAGATTGCTCTTTTCGCCTTATTATTCCTTGCATTATTTGTCTTTTCTGTTAGAAAGAGCATCCAAGCCTTCAAGGGACCCTGATTATCAATACCATAGGCCTCTTCCTGGTCTGGACTGCCGGTTTTCATATTTTCTCTTAGAATTTAGATATACACGTGGCCTATACAAGGTTAGCCCGTATGTACATGCCTTCTGTCTCTATTCAGCACGCGTTTGCACGTGTACTATTTTAGTGATAGTCGCGTGCTTGAAAGGCTACTTTTTGTTCAGGGTGGTTCAGTCATCCCCTCCTTTTATAAGAAGTATTCCTCTCAGGTGTTTGAGTCTAGGTTTGAATAGTTAGTAGGTTAGGCCATCTTACCCTTAGCCCGCTTTTTCTCAGTTAATAGTTGACAAATTTTTTTTATGGTTTTTAGACAAGCGTGAGAGTCTTTGTTTTTTTTATTTCCATTGTGTGATTCTTTACTTTGATTCTTTGCTATTTGCGCTTTAAGCCATAATTTGTTTTTCTTGGTTTTTTGCTTGTTGGTATTTTCTTGTTTTTTCTTTACTAGCACTTAAATAAAAAAAAAATCTCTTTTCATTTTCTTCTTTGGTTGAAGAGTGTGTTTCTTTATCATTAGCTAGGGAGAAGTCTTTTATTTCATAAGTTTTTTACAGTGCACTTAGAGCATAAGTAGCTCGTAGTCGAGTGAAATCCCTTTGAGTTTGCTGTCTAAAATCTTAGAAAAAATTAAAAAACAAAAAGAAATCTTTCTTTGTGAAAAATTGTTGAAATTTTGCATTTAGTAAAAGTCTTTTGTTTCCATATTTTTTCATTCATTTTTTCTTTCGTCTTTACACATCATCAGTTTCACCCTCATACCCCTTGATGTAAGAAAAATCCATAAAAGCAACGCTAATCTTAAAATCTACTAGACTTTTATGTTTGTAGGGTTCACAAACTAGTTCAGGACTAGGGCCTTGAATTAGGTTGGAGAGGAAACTATTCAAGGCCATTCAAAACCAAACATTAGAGTCTGAGATAGGGAGTGTCTAAGTCCAATTTCGTGGAAGTTATCCGGGACCCCCCTCTAACACAGGGGATAAACATGAGGTCACATGCGGAAAGGTAGCGGAGATAACCCCTCCAAAGCCGGACCAATCGTAGTGGAGAACACATATCGAGGGCTTGTTTTGGGATTCCATCGTTTGCATTTGCCACGGGGCTTTGTGGGTCTCAAATCCGTTCGAGGTCCTCAGTTGTCTTCCAGACCTTTTTCTCTCGATACCCTGCTCATTGTGGTCTACCCGACTTTCGATTGTACCCGCCTGGTGACTGTTCATGTGCTGGCAACCTAGTTGCCAATCTTTTTAGGGACATACACAGGTGATTGTGGGGGTATACCGTGGTACCTATGATAGACATCGGGCCATGCTTTGTAGAGTATACCTGGAGGGTGCTTTCGTGTTCGAGTTGCACTTGCACCGGTAAGTTGCTCTAGTGTTGGTTGTTGTAATTGTTCTTCCAAATAGTTTAGTGATTTCTTGACTTATCTCTTAGGTGATTCTTTTTAGTATGTGTTACTTTTGAACGTTTAGAATACCTTAGCATGGTGGATCTTCTTACACAGTGGAGGATCCCGAGCTTTGCTGGTCATGAAGGCTTCTTGGCCTGCCGCCGGTTACACTGGAGCCACCCTCGCCACCATTAAGGCGGAAGCTAGACCAACAAGGGTCTTTTGAAGCGGCCGGGTTACAAACCTTTGTGCCCGAACAACTCTCAGAGGAATCAACCACCAATATTGGCTCGGTTGAAACCCCAACCAATGATATCTTGGCACCGTTTATTGTACCAATCCAATTTCACGAATGCCAGATAGTGCCTCACACAACTATGGAAACAAACGTTGTTACTTCTTCTGGGAATTCTTCAATTCCCACCACAGTTGCTACCACAGGAGAGTCATCTCCTAAATTACCGTCGTCGGTCCGAGCCACCATGGTCTTGGCCGCAACTACGTCGCATAGTGGACCGAACCCGTCTATGGCGGCAGCCACAACCCCCTTCACACCTAGTACGACAGGCCCTCTGTTCTCATACGGTATGCCTAGTTCGGGTACAAGTCCTGCACTAACCTACTCCACTTTACAGACTTTGGGTCTAGGGTCAGGGATCTCTAACGCTCCTCTGCAAGGTCAATTTGGGGGCACTCCTGTCCCTTTTAACGCTTTTCCTTATGCAGGAGGTCATATCCCTCCTTTGTCCCCTTCGCTTGGTGGTCCGCATCAGTAGTCTGCTGGGCAGCCTACACACACTAGTTTATTTGGAGCAGGGAGTCAAGGAACACCTACACACAGTATGCCGGTAGGTTCGACACTGTTTTCTTGGAATGGGACGTTTGGTAACAACACTTTCTCATCCACCACTTTCCCATCTGGGGGCAACCCCATTTTTGGACAATCTACTCCTGCGTAGGATACTATTCCTGTGCAGGGGGAACATATAGCAAGACCTTGGAACTCAGGACAAGGATCCGTTCCCTCCTCTGGAATGCCATTCTGGGGTAATTCTTTCCACAGTCAATGGAACCCTAGACAAACTACTATGCCTCTCCCATCAGGACCGGCATGGGGTAATCCTTCCCAAAGTCCTTCGAACACGATGCATGCTCAACACTCTATGTCCTTTATGGGAAATCAACTGATGATGTCTTCACAGATGCAAAATCCTTACACTGGTCAGGGCCATGGTTTCTACCAGAATCCGAGCCAGCAGCCAAAAGTTTCCTGGCAACTTGGTGCTAGTCAAACTCCAGGACCCTTTTTCCTAGGTTATTAGCAACAACCCAAACTACCATTCCTAGCGACTTTACACTTGCTAGATTTGACAAGGTTGTTAAATGATCCTATTTGTCATGATCCATGTTGGCCTCCTATGCCAATGAAGTTGCCTTCGGACATTCCAAAGTTCGAGGCCAAGCCTAATGAAGATCCAGATGATCATGTGACTACCTTCCATCTTTGGTGTTCATCTAACTCATTGAAAGATGACTCAGTACAGTTGCGATTGTTTCAACGTACTCTTATCGGGAGTGCCGTGAAATGGTACATCGAGCTCGATCGCTCAAGACACTCTTCTTTTGGCGAACTGGCGATGGCCTTCCTTAACCATTTCCAGTTACCTGTGAGATACGACGCTGACACAGAGCTGCTCGCCAATTTCGAACAGACAACAGTGGACCATATCTCTGATCATATCTAAGAATGGAGATGCTGGAAGAGTCTAATCAAAGTACCAGTCCCACCAGCATTCCTGCTTGAGTGGTTCCTTAAGTCTTTGGTCCCACAATTATCCAAAAACGTCATGACTTCCAGATTTTTCTCTGAAGAAGATGCCATCATGAGGGATCACCAGTTTGAGCTCATCTATTCTCAGTCTGGTTTATTATACAACATCTTGCCAGATGCGCCATGTTCGATACTGGATAAAACTAGACAGAGAGCTGGACCACATGTCGATGGTATTGTTTGTTCAGCACAAACCAAGCCCGCTGAGCAATTGACAAAACAGTTGCAACAGTTATCCATACAACACATAGCGGCCAGCCAAACTACTGCTTTGGCTACTCCCCCTACCCAAACGTTGAAAGTACACTCCGTGCAGTTGACTAACCCAAAGGCCACCCAGCAGCCGGAAGGGAAGAAAAAACAATGAAAGAAGGGTAAAGGGGATAAAAAACCCACTAATAATGCTAGTGGGGACAACACAGAAAAATGGAAGGCGAGGTATCCGTGCAACTTGTGCGTGGAAGACCACCCGACCCATCTTTGTCCTTGACTTGCAGAGGCCCAAAATTTTGTCACATAGCAACAATAGGTAGTGTTGACTAATCCCTTTCAACATGGGCAAAATTTAACTCAAGCCTCTACAAGCACAGAAGGGGGTAGCCAAGAAACCTGCCCTCCCCCAAACAATCCCTCATCCGTGAACGTATACATGGTTAGGGGTGATGCTTCCATAACGACTAGAGCGCACGACTATAGTAAACCAAGCACTTCTGAGAAGGGTAAAGAAGTTGATCTCCCATCTCTTCCTCTACAGATCGAGAAGACGTTGGGTGAAACAATGACACGCATTCCAAAGGGTGCATTTAAAAAAGCTTCTCACAACCCCAATGCAAGGGCTGCCCAGAATTACTTTGTGGTGGAGGATTTGTCACAAACCCCTTGTGCGATGTCTACTTTGGAGGTCCTCCAAAGCTGCCCTGCTCAGAGGAAAGCCTTGTTAACTGCTTTGGGCTCTACTGAGACTTGTAATCCGGGTACCATCATGCTAGATACAACCAACTTAAAACCTCGTATTCCTTACCATGTAGCATTTTAGATAGTAGTGGCTCATCCCACGAAAACGTTTACACGGAATATCTTCCGTACGGTGGTCGACGAGGGTGCCTCGACATGTGTTAGGTCGTTAGCATGTTGGAAGGCCATTGGCCAGCCTGCTTTTTCTCCATCACCTACTCTCCTCACTGCTTTCGACAATTGTTCTTTCTGACCACATAGCATCGTTCCTTCTTTCCCTGTGCAGTTAGGAGGAAAACCGTGTGTGTCGAGGTAGAGGTAGTCGATGCCCCCCTCAACTATAACCTCTTGTTAGGATGGAGTTGGACTTATGCTATGCAAGCTGTATTTGCTACATTTTTTCGAGTCTTGTTGTTTCCACACGAGGGCGGGATAGTGACCATCAATCAACTGTCTTTCTCCAGACCTGATCCATCTTTGGGGGCATCCACGATCCCCATGATTGATAATCCTCAACCAGGTGTCGTTAACGTAGGAGTTGGTTTGTGCCCATCCTTGATGGGTACCTTCGATTACCCACCTCCTCATGACGATGTCAAATTTATATCTAATCACCATAAGGTTGAGATTTTTCAAGTTTCGTCATTCCGCACGACTTACTTTGAGGATCCTTTGATTCTTCCTTCCCCATCAGCCACAATGGATGGGACAGGGCACCCCAGCATGTCCATGCCCTTGTCTGCCACTGAGGTAGTGTACTCTTTAGTCCAGCAAGCTTCAGCTAACCCTGATCTGACTCCTGCACAAGAGTTAGATCTACTTCTAGAGCCTATTTGGGCTTAGGGTTCTCTCGCTAACGTCGATTCGTTAGACTTAGTCTTGCCTTCTTACGAAGTAGTAATCGAAGAAATGACTAGTCCAGACAAACCTTGGGAATATCTTCATCAAAGATCATACTTTCTCCCAGAGTTAAGCCGAATCGAAGCAGGAGAATTCACCATTACCATGATGGGAGATCAGCCATGTCCTATTAATCTCTTAGCTACACAGGAAATTTATGCTGAGGGTAATATGGAAACTATCGCTGAAGCTATACCCATCAACATCTTCCAAAACCTCGGCATCGTGGAGAATGTCTTCGTCGGAGTGGATTTCTCCCCCGAAGAGATTCAAATTTACACGGATCTTTTCAAATAATTCCATGAAGTTTTTGCCTGGTCTTATGAGGAAATGCCAAGTATCGATCCGAAAATAGTTGAACATGAAATCACAACGTATCCTGATGCCAAGCTTGTTCGAAAAAAACTTCGTCCAGTCAATCCTAAGAAAGTAGCAACCATCAAGATTGAGGTTGAGAAATTGCTAAAGGCAAGTTTTATTTATTCTATCCATTTGACTCAATGTGTGTCAAACCCTGTTCTGGTCAATAAAAAACAAGGCACGATTCGTGTATGTATCGATTTCTGTGATTTGAACAAGGCATGTCCCAAAGATAATTTTCCAACACCATTCATTGACCAGATCATTGATGAATGTGCCGGTTGTGAAGCCTTTTCGTTCATGGATGGTTTTTCGGGATATAATCAAATCCAAATCAAACCTGAGGACCAACACAAAATGACATTCATTTGTCTGTGGGGTACATTCGCATATCGTAAGATGCCTTTGGCCTTAATAATGTTGGAGCCACATTCCAGTGTGCCATGTCTTTTGCTTTTCATGACCTCAAACATATAGTCGAGGCCTATCTAGATGATTTAGCATCACGCTCTCGCAAGCGAATGGATCATCCCATGCACCTTAGACTAATCTTCGAACACTGTCGCTACTTCAGGATTCGCTTGAATCCAAACAAGTGCAACTTCTGCGTAACGTCAGGACGTTTGTTAGGTTTCATCATATCAACAATAGGGATCATGGTCGATCCTCTTAAGGTGGAGGCAATAATCCAGTTGCCCCCCCCACGCACAATCTTACAATTTCAAAGTCTACAAGGCAAGGGGAACTTCTTACGATGCTTCATCGCCAACTATGCTGAAATCACCAAGGGATTTATGCATTTACTAAAGAACGATGTTCCTTTTTTCTGGGATGAAGCCACTCAACGCTCTTTCGACACATTAAAACATGCCCTCACAACCGCACCTCTGCTACGGCCACCTAACTATAACAAAGATTTCTTATTATATCTGGCTGCCGCAGAGTCAACCATAGGCATGGTTTTAGTTCAGGAAGATGATTCGTTTTCAGAATATGTGATCTATTACCTGAGCTGAGGCCTCATAGGACTGGAACTTAATTATTCTCATATCAAAAAACTTGCGTTGGCAACAGTTCATGCTGTTCAACGGTTCCGTCACTATGTTCTGTTTTGCAAGACCATCGTCATTGCTGTCGTGAATCCATTCCAGTACATGTTGACACGACGAGTTATAGGCGGAAAAATCAGTAGATGGATAGTCATCCTCCAAGAATTTGACTTAGACTTCGTTTCAACAAAGTCCAAGAAGTCATTGGTCTCGCAGAGCGTATTTCAGAACTTTTGGTTGAGTTAGGTGACGTTGTGCCTGAGGAATCGCCTATCCGAGGGGATATGTTTTTGATTGCATCTTCAGACCCCTGGTATAGAGATATACTTATCTATCTCCAGACTTTGAAGTGCCCCACCTCTGCTTCTCATGAAAAGCGTCGGCGGATACACCATCAGGCTAAGAATTATCTCATACTCGATGATACGTTGTATCAGAGAGGTGTAGACTGCATCTTGCGTCGATGTCTCACTCATGAGGAGGCCATCATAGTGCTCAACGATTGCCATACTGGATCTTGTGGCGGTCATTTATATGGGTTGGCAATAGCCCAAAAGATTCTACGAGCAGGTTACTTCTGGCCCACACTTATCAAAGATTGTATCGAATCGGTCAAGAAGTGCCATCCGTGCCAAATCTTCTCTCGGAAGATGAGGGCACATCCTGCTCCTATGTTTCCTGTCATCACAGTTGGTCCCTTCACTAAATGGGGGATTGATTACACTACATGCAACCCCCCGTCAGCAAGGGGGCACCGATATATCATCGTAGCTATCGACTACTTCACTAAGTGGGTCGAAGCTATGCCAACGTTTAAAGATGATGGAGACACTGCAGCTCTCTTCTTATTCAACCAGATCATAGCAAGGTTCGGCATCTCGAGAGAGATTATCACTGACCATGGCAGTCACTTTTAGAACCAAATGATGACCGAAGTAACATCAAAGCTTGGGTTACAAACGGAACATTCATCACCTTACTACCCCGAAGCCAGTGGGAAGGTGGAAGCTGTAAACAAAACTCTTAAGACTATTTACAACAAATTATCAACTCAGCCAAGTCAAATTGGCATTTGATGTTATACTCTACATTATGGGCTTACCGAACATATGTTAAGACTGCAACCGATTTCTCACCTTTTCAACTCATTTACGGGCTGGAGGCAGTCTTGCCCATAGAATGTCAAATCCCATCTCTGAAATTGGTAGTACAGTTATTGCCAGACACTTCTCCACTTGAAGAATGGTTAGTACACCTTGAGCATCTTGATGAGTAGTGTTGCGATGCGGCCTTGGAAAACAAGGCTCACAAACATAAGGTCAAGTGTCAGTATGATAGGTCCGATCGTCCTTAGATTTTCTCTGAAGGCGACCTTGTCCTGGTCTACGACCAAGACAAGGACCCCCTGGGGGAAGGAAAGTTTAAACCCATGTGGTTCAGACCCTTCATTATAAAAGAGGTTTTAAAAAGGGCTCTTATCATTTGGTTGATTTTGAAGGGAATGCTTTGGCAGAGCCTTGAAATGGGCTCTACCTCAAGAAGTATTACTCATCGACAGGTCACTGTGGGTAACTTTTTGTAACATATGTATAGTCTTTGTACTATTACTTTTTACGTTTCTTTTAAAGTGTTATGGACATGTCATTGATGTTATCTTTCATCAATATGGAAGATGTCAAGTGAGTCTGAGGTGTTCGTTGGGTATGCAGACGGTGCTAGTCGACACACGCGGAGGCTTGCCTCCACAGCTTGGGTAATCTTTACACCTCAGGGTCAGTTGTTATCTTTCGGAGGTATATGCTTAGGTGACACCACAAATAATGTCGCCGAGTATAGTACAGTTATTCAGTTTCTTCGTGACAACTTGTCATTAGGTATCTCTCATCTCTGATTCTATCTCAACGCTCAACTGGTTGTGTCACAGCTAAACAGAGTATACCGGGTTCATGATCTAGCTTTACACTGATGATTCCTTAGGGTACATCTCTTAGAATGAAACTTTGATTATATTACATATTTTCATGTTCCTAGGAGATTAAACCAAATTACTGATACTCTAGCTAATCAAATTTTAGATTGGCATCTTGCCCACATATAAAAAGAACATGGACATAAACATGTAAATACATTTTTTCACACAGAATCCATAAGACACAAAAAAGATAAAAACCATATGTAAACATCATAAAATAATCAGAGTACATAGATGGATGCAAGCGCCTCAAAAATGGGAATAGTAACGAGTCACCAGGCTTATGCCCTCAAAAATATATACAAGTAGGTGCTCGTGGCACATAAAAAGTCTAAGTCTGTTCAGGGCCTATGGGCCCTATTATAATCATCCACAGCACGGGCTAAATTCCTAAATAATCGGACCCATGTCCGAGGTGCCCCCACAACATGAGGCTGCATGGATGGCGGCAGGTCCTCTATCTCTGCCATTGGGACTATGTGAGTGAGTACAGTGAAGTTCTGCTCAACTCGTCTAAGGACCCTCTCGGCCTCTTTGGCTGGGAGGTTCCCTGCTACTGCTGCTCCCCCAGTGGCAACAGCCGCGGCTTCTGGCCGTGGATGACGCCTGTTCCGTGCATAATCGGCAGGTCACACGGGTCCCACATCTGCATGCAACAAACGTTTACCCGTCAAATACTCTGGCATACAAAAAAAATGATATATATAACAAAAAGACATAAAAATTACATATGCAAACAAAAAAAACCACAAAGGTGGAGACTTACCCATCTCTCCTAGCTCCTCACCAGGAGGCATGGGTATCTTAGGATCTCTCGAGAAATCTATCCCTGCATATGGGTAGTCCTCAATCACAGGGATCTGTCATGATAGCCAAGCAAATAAATCATCGTCGAAGGACTCAACGGTCCTTCCACCACCCTGTCGCGACAGTAATACTTCCCATCTACACACTGCAGGGAAAGAGGCCTGATGTCATCGTACTACAACCTGAGGATTGAAACTCAGAACTCTCTCAGAAAAGAACAAAGTAAAGATGGTCCCGAACCCAAAGTTTCTCTGTGTCCGCTGTTGACAATCTGTCAATTGCCTCTTCATGCACTCGAGCATTGTGGTACTCCAGTCAAAAATTTGTGCATTCATGCACTGGATGGCATAGTTCATCTGTGCACGTGAAGCCTGATGCAAGGCTGTTGAGATGGTAATCCGCCCAATCAGTAACAATATAGTCTGCAGCACTAAGTTAGTAATCTTGCTAATGGGTACCTGGGAGCCTGCACGTTCGGTCCCAGCCTCACAATGCTCAACTATCAATTCCGAGACCTTTCTCGACCCTGCAGGAAATGTCTGGAAGTTGACTGGTTCCCCTCTCCTTGAGAGGCTAGTTAGAAAATAGATATCCTCGGTGGTGGGCACCAGTGATTGCCCCTCTAGAATAAATGCCTCTGTATCAGGGTGCCAGTAGTCAATCAAGGCATTCAATAGCCTTGGTTGTGCACGCATAAATGGACATAAAAAGAATTTGAGTAAACTGCATTGCATTAACACGGCTACGACATTCAGATCTGCTGCAACCAACTCACTGATTGGCTCATGCTCCCTTTCCCTCCATTGGACATACATCCTGCCAACACAACATGGTAAAGGAGGGTCAGTACTTCCTTTTAGTTTGATTTTTCATCATAAAAGCGGGGTACATGCAGGTTGTGGAGGTGATAGTCGCGTGTACACGTGGGAAGACTTTACTCTACCCGAATGTACACGCGGCCTATCCAGAGACATCCCGTGTGTACCTAGGGCCGACCTTTTTAAGGTCGACGCCCACCCAAAAAATAAACTAAATAATGAAATTGAAGTATTGAATAACTAGATAAGGGAGTTTGTACTTACTTGGTCCAAGCAGAAGTTCGTTTCATCCACTGTAGCTCCCAGAATCGCTATTTTTGGCAAAGGGGGTCTTTTGGCTCCAGAGTCAATTTCCAAATCACCAATGGTGATAATGAGTTGTCAGCTTCTATTTATAGACTTTTTGGCCTCTTTTTGTCACTTTTTTGGTCTCCCTTATCAGTTTCTTTATACCAAAATCCATTTAGAGTGATCTGGGATTTATATGGGAGGGATTTGATTGGGTATTGGGACATTTTTTTGAGTTTCGAGAAAATATTGACGGTCCATAATTTTTTTTTTTTCAAAAAAATCAACCTGAGCATATAGGTTAGGTTACCACCCCAACTTTTGTATCTCATAGTATTTTTCTTCTGCTATAGGATCGATCCCATTAGGTTGTGACACAGAACCGTCATATCTTCTCTATAAGTGTCACAACTTGGTGGTAGAGCTTACCAGAACATGGATGCCCTAGGTAGGTCCTGGTTGCATTATGGTGTCCATGCCGTTTCTAAAAACACTGTAGGCTTGGGAGTCCGTATAGTCTTTCCTGAATATGAGTTTGAGCCTCATTTGCATGAGTCTTTTTCACTCTTTGTCTCACCCCCAGGACTCCCAAAAAATAACGAGTCTCCTTTTAAGCCCTTTTCAGACCCTCTAAACATGAAAATATTGCCGAGTGATCTTGTAGCCTTTCACGCTCGTTAAACTGAAATTTGAAGTCACGTCTGTCCGATGATAGTTTACCCCTTTTTCGGTCTGGACGATCAACTGTATGAACAAAGGTATACTCTATCGAATTCCCATTCTTTAGAAGAGTACTCTCAGGTATAATTTTATTCTTTTTTCGGGCCTGAGGGACTAAATTTACGAAAAAGAAACCCCCACGGAGTCCATAGTTAAGCTCTTTTCAGACTCCCTAAAATTGAAAAGATCGTCGAGTGACCTTATTCTTTCACACTCGTTAAATTGGTCCAGAAGAATATTCCTGATGGAGTCCATAGTTAATCTTTTTTCAGACTCCTTAAAAGTGAAAAAATAGCCGAGTGATCTTGTCCTTGTCACACTTGTTAAAATGGTTTTGAATTGATGTCTAATCGGTGCTAGTTTATCCCTTTTTCGAACCGACTAGACTATTGTTGAAAAAGGTACCCCAACAGAGTCTCCTTTTTTCTTTTGCTGAATCCCTAAATATGAAAAACCATTGAGATTACCTTCTCTGGGCTCGTTAAACTTACATCGAAGGACGTTACCATTGTGTGTTCTATCAACCGCATTTGCATACCTTATTCACCAGCCTTGTGACAGTTTGCTTCTGCGTCTTAACACCTTATGCCACCGAAGGATTTTTCTCGAGTATCATTTTACCAGAGCATCAGTCTTGTCCTTGTGCTTTGAGCTCATATGTTTGCAGTACTCGTTCCTCCATTGTAACATAATATTCCTTTATTCTTTTTCCAAAATTATTGAAAAGAACAAAAAAAATCAAATATACCCCAAAAAGAGGATGGGAAAAGTATTTTCTTTATTGGCAGCATGATGAGTCACCCTTGGATAAAGCACATCTGTCCGTTTGATCATCAGACTATGGGATGTAGTACGACCTTAGGAAGCTTTTCTCGCTATATAGAGTTGTGCCCTCCACCGTTTGGTTATTCTTCCAAACATATGGAGAGTTTGCATTGCTTCCTGCTTCGTAGACTTATGATTAACATATATGCTTCCTGAGTCTTATCACTTGTCATGCTATTATCCAAGGGAAGTTTGTCACTAAGCCTGAGTGGACCCCTCTGCAATATGTCTCTTGTCCGCATACCTGACCATCCTGAACGTCCAATCAAGTCCTTGTTCGAAATCACTAAAGCCTTCAATCTGATCATCAAGATTATCAAGTCCATAACTGACGAGCCGTCGAAGATCTTTGGGTAGTGCAGTCGCACACTCATATTACACTCCTACCTGAGTTTTAGAATATTTTTAAGTTGTTGCTCGAGCTCTGAAGTACATCCATCAGGCCGAATCAGCTTCTGGAAGATGGATACTCTATATGTATATCTTTTTTATTTCGAGATGTAGCTCCACTGTGTATTATTCACAGCTACTCTTTATAGTTATTTGACATAGATCTACAGTGTATTTGATTGGTAGCCATGGTTCTATTTTATCTTGAGCATGGGTATGCCCGCCTCGGTGAGACATTTGTTATTTTGCAGACGACACCTCTTGGTTCCTGATCCTTGGGCTCAATCATTCGGCACATCAGTAAAGATTGGTAATGTATTTCAGCCATCAGATGCTCTTTTGACCTCACACATTAGGGGGCATCTGTTATAACCCTAAATTGCACCACACATGCTTACCTGGCATCAGGCCAATTCATATCCCTTCTTTGCCAAAACTCTGCTAAACAACTCTTTGAAAATACTCTTGTGTCAAGGCCCAGGCACCCTAACCCATTACTGCACGCGTGTGCACGCTGGCTGACTCACAATAGCCCGCATGTACCTAACAAAGCACGAAAAAAGGAAAGTTGCCGATGGAACAAAAAGCTATGGGTCAGTTAACTGAAACTCCCAGCCATGCATGGCCGAGGGTTCATCCAAAACCCTAGCTCCTTCTAGCCTATAAAAGAAGGGGTAGGGGTACCATTTGGAGGAGGAAAAAATATAGCGAAGAAACTCTACCCATTTATGCAATCCATTGTCCCAACCCTTTAGCCTTTCCTCATGCCAAAGGAGATTTAACGCAAAGCAGTTGAAGGACAAAAGAAGAGGAGCCCAGGATCAGGTTCAAGGAGCGGTGGCCGGTCTCAACATTTTTGTAAGTTGATTCACTTTCAGTAATAAAAATAATACTTTTCCCGTTCCAATGCATGAATTGTCTATGGTTTGGCTAATTTATGCTTGATTTCTAACCCTTGAGTATAGAAGTGGCATGCATGCATAGTTGTTGTTTGTCTTGAGTGCAGGTCATCTATGGAAGGAGCAGCGCAAGCAAGTAATCAAAGAGCAACTGAGGATCTACATCGAACACCGATAATAAGGTTGGTGGTCCTTTTCCATGCATTTACTGTGAAAAAGGGGTTTGAATCTTGGGTTGTAGGTAAAAAAGTAGTTTCTATTCGGTCAAAATCTGCATGCAAGTCTGACCCTAGTTTGCTAGTCCGTAGGGTGTTTTTCCCAACAACATTGATAGTGACTGATCATTTGCTGCCCTGGTGGGAATATTCTCTAGCCAATTGGTGAAGTATTCTGTGGCTATCAAGATCCATTTTTGTTTACCACTTGAATTTGGATTGATTTCACCAATGAAATCTAATCCCCACTATTGGAAGGGTTTTTCTTCTTTGACAAGCTTGAGTGGGAGAGGATGCAATTTCTTCTTTCTTGCAATAATTTGACATTCTATGCAGGCTCTAACCGTGCACTTCACATTAGAAAACAATGAGGGCCAATAATAACTAGTTCTAAGGATTTTATATGCAGTGGCTCTCCATGCATGTTGGACTCTATATATCCCTTGGTGAAACTCATAAATAATATCCTCAATTTCTTCTTCAGTAAGGAAATTCAACAATAATCCTCTTGGGTCTTTCCAGAACAACTTTTCTCCCAAAAATAAATACTTCACAACCTTGAGTTTGATATACTTGGCCTTAGCTAGCTCCCATGCCGATGAGAAACTTAAATTTTGAAGGTATAAAATCACATCTTTATACCAATCAGATTGAACAAACTTAGGATTTATCTTGGAAAATGGTTCTTGTGTTTCATATCCTGCTTGTTCTGTTTCCATGATGTTTGTTGTTAGAGAATTTATATCAAGGGATTTTCAATTTGATTTATCCATGAGTTTGTCCAGTCAGTGTCCCTTTATCAACTTGGTGGGTTTGATCTCCAAATCATATTCTTAGACTTTGGAAATCCATTTACCTCTTCTTCCTTCACTGTCTAGTTGAGTAAGTATGTCTTTTATTACACTAGTAGGATGAAGTTAATTTTTTTTGAGTGAAATATATAGTCTCTTAAAACCTTCAATACTTTGACAAGGGCATATGCTTGTTTCTCTAGATTACTATATTTTCATTCCACATCTCTTAAATTTTTGTTGAAGAAAGTTATAGGTTGCTCCTTATTTTCATGATTTCTTTGTAACAAGACAAAAACTATAGTGTGTTCTAAAGCAAAAGAGAAGACAAGGAAGTCTTTGCCATAGTTTGGGATGACTAACACAGGTGATTCTCCCAAGGTTTTTTTTATTATTTGAAAGGATTATTTAGCTTTGGTTTTCCACTTTACTTCCCGATCCTTCTTCAAAATGTTATTGATATACCTTACCATCTTAGAAAAATTTGGCACAAATATCCCCAGGAAGTTGATCATGCCTATGAAGGATTGTATCTGTTTTTTATTTCTAGGCAGAGCGATCAATATTATATCCTCCACTCTTTCAAGATCTCTCTTCACTCCCTCTTTTGACACAATATGTCCCAAGATGTTCCCCTCAGTCATAAAAAAAATAATACTTCTTTGTATTCAATGATAGACAAATTTTTTTGTACTTCACAAAGGTCTGCCTTAAGTGCTTGATGTGATAATCATCAGTCTTGGATAAAATAGTAATGTCATCAAGGTAAATGAAAATGTATCTGTCCTTTTCTCCCATAAAGGATATATCCATAGCTTGTTGGAAAGTTTCTCCTGCATTTATCAAACCAAAAGTAATTTTATCATACATGAAATTTACCCAAGGGGTTGTGAAAGATATCTTTTCCCTATCATCAGGATGCATTTCTGCCTAGTTATATCCATAGAAAGAATCCATCATGGATATCCTGTCAACTACCACTACTTTATGATGTATACGATCCATATTTTGCAAAGGGTAATTGTCCTTTAGAGAGAATTTATTCATATTTTTGAATTCCACGCAAAGCCTTATCTCTCCTCTTCTTCCTAACTAGAACCAATTTTTCCACCCATTCAAAAAAACTAGTGGGAATGATGATTTGTGAATCAAGTAATTTCCTTACCTCCTTTTCAATTGTATGCAGTAACAAGGGATCAACTTGTCTTAAATTTTCTCTAAAAGGATTGGTACCAGGATTGAGTGTTATTCTATGTTGTACGATGTTAGTATCATAGGTATTTAGGTCCTTGTACTTCCAAGCAAACACATCCATGTATTCTTTAAACAATTTCAGTTATTTTCCCTTTTGATTGGTAGGGATCTCTTTAGAAAGATTTATGTATTTTGGTTCCTTCTTTGTCCCAATGTTGCATTCTTCAGTGTTGGCTTCTTTGGAGAGAACTGTGGGCTTTATGGGTACATCATTTCTATCAAAACATTGTTCTATGGGCACCAATCCTTTAGGAATAAAATTATTTTTTAATTGAAGAACCTTATGCCCCATCATGTATTCTCTAAAATCATAGGTCATTTTCATTTCCCTTTCATTCATGGGTTCCATATTTTCTTCATCATATGAATCTACATGGATGTTAGCAAATTCATCTATGACCTCCATGCAATTTTTGATCTATTGGTCATCTTCAAACACTTTGAAATTTTTTATGTTATCAAGAATGGAAGGTTTGTATCTCATATCAATATCATATCTCATTTTGGGGACAACAAGGGTTTTAAAGGTACTAGTTTCCACTGCTAAGGAATCAACCTGTTGGTTAAATTCTCTTGAGATGGCAGTAATATTAAAATATTTGTAAAAATTATCAATTAAATCCTATACCTGATTTTTGTATGCTCAAATCCTGGGATGACTTGTATGATAACCACCTTTGATTTGTTTCACCATAAGCTCAGAGTCCCCAAATGACACCAACTCAATGATATGAATCTTCCTTGTTGTGTCTAAGCCAATAATTAGGGCCCAATATTCAACTACAATGTTAGTGGCCTCAAACTCCTGCTTGTAGGAAAAATGTATTTCTTTTTTTTTAGGGGAAATGAGTACTACTCTAGCTCTTATTCCATCCTTTTAATATGATCCATCAAAATACATATTCCATGTACCATGGGATTCTTGGGAAGGGTTTACAACATGGTTTACAAGAGTTGAGGTCTCTTTGTACTCATAATTGACTAAGAGAATGAAACAACCCAGGTCTTCATCAAAAACATAAACATGATGATTTAAGAAATTGTTCTGATCACTAACCACATAGGAAAAAATTGTCTCTCTCTATAACCTCCTATTCTGTCCCCCAAAAACTCGTATAGTGGCATAAGTCATGTCCATTTGCATTGTACCACCCAAATGTTTTCCCCATGTTCTTGATAACAACATACCATAATTTGCAGGTAGATCAACCACCACCACATTCATCATAATACTCTTGATAGGAAGATGAGTCAGTGTGACCACAATGTATTTGATCAACCCATCACATTTCACCTTTTTGGAATCAAAAGAATAAAGGTCATGGTAAGGCCTAGTTATTTCCATCCCCAACTTTTCCATCACTACTTTGGGAATAAGGTTATGAGATGATCCAAAGTCCATTATGCAATTGTGTTATGAGGAAAATCTCTCTATGGCATGGGGTAAACCACAACATATGGAATGACACGCAGAAATAAACTCTAATCCAAAGTATTCTATATAAATGAAATGCTAACAAGACAAGACCAAGAGCCTACCTCATCCAGACGTTTGATGAAGACCACCATTGAGCACACAACTCAAAGCTTTATATCTGCACACAACGCATGACATATACACCCATGGAATAATAATTCAAATATTTGCAAGATATTAATTGGATGAGAAAAGAGTATTTCTATTAAATTAATCAACATAAGTATATAGGTGACAAGCTTCTTTAATGGCACATATTGGAACCAAGAAACTAAGTCCCTCCATTCAGGCCTCTACCACTTCAATCCTCCACCAAAAGAAAGATCATATCAAGGAGTCAATGAGGTTCTCCATCACAAAGAAGGAAGAGCTTGGGAGCTGAACAAAGAGTTCATACTTTCAAGGACAAAGGGATGCATAATCAATATGAAGTGAAATTTCTCTAGAGTGTCTTTGCTCTCAAATTTGGATTGTTGAATCTCCTCAAGGCTTGGATATAGCTCAATTTATAGCCCTCAAATGGAACTAAAGGGCCCAGTCAGAGTGTTTCCAGTATATGGAAAGTCAAGGATCATGGATCTCATGACATGGCATGGAAACCTGACATAATTTTTAATTTTGAGCAGGAAACCCAATGTACACGGGATGTAGTGGAGAAACCTATGTATACACTTGTTGTCTAATTGATAGGGTGCATATATGTGGAAAAATGTTCTTTTTTGGCTTTGGAAGGTACAAAAGGGTACTTCAAGTCTGCATAGGGAAATGGAAAGGCCATCAAATAAAGTTGCATGGGGTGAGGAAATATTTGTTGTAACAGATACCCCCTAATGTGTGAGGTTAGAGGAGTATCTGTGATGGATGAAATACATTATACTTCCAAGAAGTGGAGTAATGGAGACTCAGTTGGAAGTACTAGTTACTCATCAAAATATTACAATCCATAAGGACTTTGTACACATGGTTGCCAATCTGAATTACACTACATATCCATGTGGAAATATATCAAATAGTTGTTCATGGCCATGAATAGTCAATACAAAGAATAGATATTCCATAGGCTGTCATAGTCATGAACAAGGAACAATGGAATCCAATATCAAAATCAATCTGAATATATCTATTGGCACAGGGGTAGACCCGGGGTTCAATGCTACAACAATGCACCAACAAAACCCTAACTACCGGCCCTTTCGACAACACCTGTGAAGCAGATGAAGTCTCACTCAAGGTAGAGGCAGGGGTGGTTGCAGGACTCCAGTGTCTGCAACCTTAGCTAGGACACAGATCTGTGATTACAAAACCTTAACAAGCACTTAGCAGTTATAGTTCATTAATATTCAGTCTTATTTTACAATGCAGCTAAACCCTAAGAACAGATTGGCACAGTATTCACATAAATTCAATAACTCCAAGCACTAAGCATACTAACATAGATCAAATATAGTATTCATTCACATTATTCATGACTAATATACCATATCAAATTCATTCATCAACTAACAACACACTAATCGCTTAATCATATAAACAAAAGAACAATCATAAAGCACAAAGCATTCACAACACAAGATATACGTGGTTCAACCCGACCCTAGGGCTACATCCACCAACTCTTTGTCTGTTTATTATCTTCGGTCAATCAGCTACATGCATAGAGCCTTGAGATCTTACTCCGCAGAGGATGGGAGATCTGTGCACCCTGCTAGATCCTCCTTCCTTGAGTTACAACACAAAGCCTTCCACAGTCTCTTACAATCACTTACACTTAGCTCTGCAAGCCTCACACAGTATGCATAAACAAATTACAGTTACTACTTGCACTTAGCAATTAAGACTTAGCACTTAACACACCTTACAACCCTTCAATCACATAGATTAAACTCTAGCACTTAACATCTTCTCCATTTCTTACATCACCTAGATATCTATTTATACATTAAAAAATGGGCCTAAACATGGGTAAACCCATGGGTCGACATCCCCATACCCATTACATAACCTCAAAAACCCAAAAATACCTAAAAAGGGGCCGAGATCCCATGATCTCTGCTTCATCTTTTGCTCTACCTTCGACAGCCTGTCGAAGTCCCAAAATGGTCAAAAATGACCAAGGATCCTCAAAACTTGGTCGAGGGCCAACAGGCCCCCAACACTCACCTGTGACTCGTCCCAAGTCACTCTACTCTGTGTAGATATGATTCAAAAGGCTCAATCTTGGCTCGAGCTACTTCATCTTGTTGCTGTGCCATGGCCTCCTACTCAGTGAACTCTTGGATAACAGTTTCATTGAGAGGTCCCTCTAAGCATTGTTTAGCTGTAGTGATGACTTGCTCCAATTCTACTCCTTGGCCTTCGATCTCTGTGAATAATTGATAAGCCTCATATTGTATAGGTTGAAGTCTCTGAGTCACTTCCATGACTCTACTCTGAATGGTGTGGACCTGTTGTTGAGTAGTGCGTTGTTCTTGGGATCGCTTCATCTTTTCAACAACTGACAGGGGCTTCAACTGCACATGTATTATTTCTGCTTGTTTCTTTGCCTCCTGGAAATGTGACTCTATTGCCTTCAGATTTAGATTCTCATTGAGTCTCTCATAAGTCTAGGCACTGAGATCACTTAGTTGTTTCCATTCCATGGCAAGGGCCTTTATTCTCTCAAATTTTATTCGAGCAGTTGCTTCTCTTTGATCCCTCACATATTGCAGAGTGCCATGCACTATTCGTATCTCTAAGTATGCTATTCTTTATTGTAGTTGTTGGATAGCTTCCACGAGCTGCTCTAATTGATGCTTGACTCGGTCTTCTGCCTTTGTCTCTAAGCCTATCATAGAGAGAATTTCTTTGTTGACTGCTTCTTTCACTTTGAGTTGCTCTATGAGTAGCTGTTCTTTTTCTGGTTGAATTTGTGCTTTCTCCTCTTCAAAATTTGTCTGGAGAGAAACCTTCTCCTGCTTCGCAACTCAGCATTGTTCTATGACTACTTCTTGCACTTGCCTCAAGGCCTAGGTGGCTTGTTCTATTTCTTCCTGTGTGCGACAAAACCGATCTTTGATTGCATCAACTAGTCTGCAGAGTTGGGATGGATCATCTCCCAAATCCATCTCTTTCAATGATAGGGGTGCACTGGACACTGCACGATTGGACTGAAGGGCTTGTTGTACCCCTCAGAGTTCAACCTCAATTCTGTCGTGCATCTCCTCTTGTTTGGCTTCCTATTTCTGCAAGATTTCCTATGAGGCATTGTTTATAGCTGCGATGATGAATTCAGAGTCATCGACAATGAGCACGGTCTGCATCTTAGTCAAGGTGGCTTTGGATTTCTTTCGGGAAGAGGGTTTCAGGGGAGAAAAATTCCTCTTATTCAAAGTATCAGCCTCATCTCTAGGAGTTTTTACTTCACCTTTCTTCTTCTCATCTTCTTTTCCATTTATCTCTTGTACTTCGTCATCACCCCCTCGTCCAGGTGATACTGAAGCAGTCTTTTTTGATGTGCTGGATTTGTCCAGTCTTCTTCCTTCTGCTGGTTTCGGGTGTGTCATGTTCTTTGTGACTGACCTCCGAGCTATCAAGTTCAGGGTTAGACATCTCTATAGGATTAGTGCGAATAAGGAGGTATGCTGACCAGTCCTTAGTTATCTCCTCAAGGTCCTATTCTATTAGCTTGTAGTATGACTAAAGCTCCTCCTTATGCTCGTCTTCTCACGCAATGATATATATGAAGTTTCGATCTATGCGTAACTTCATGAGGGGTCAAAACCATTGTATGGTGTTTGGAGTCATGTGAGGTTCATCTTCGATAGCCCTCTTTAGTTGGAGATAATATGTGTGAAAGAATGCGTTTTACTGCCACTGTTTTCCCATATCGCTTGAGTACCAGAGCATGGTGAACTTCGCAGCAAGTGGTTTGAACGGCTTAATCTCCAGAAAGGTCACACCTTCCGACATTTCCAAATAAATAAATGCGACGAGGATCGAGAGATAACTAAAGTGGAACTCGTAGCCCTGATCCTATGCTTCGCGGTAGTCTAATTCCAGCTGGTTAACTAGGTACTTCACCCAGTTCATCTGTAGGCCTTCCACTTATTTCCCTGCGAAGTCAATGAAAAACCCAGTGACCTGTGTGGGTCTGTTCTTCCTTACTATCTTTCCTACAATTAACTAGCATGCTAGGTGCACTACGCCATTCTGGATGGAGGCTACCTTGTAGCCTCGCATCCCCTTCTCAACATCATCGTAGGTATCCTTGATCTTCTATGCAAAGGAATGATCTATAGCTTTTCCTAGGTAGAAGTCCCGCGGGTTGGGTCCTTGCATGCTCAATACAGTGATCCTATGGATCATCGTTGGATCAACTATGATACGTTAGTCTAGCCATAAGTAGCCACCATGGTAACATGAGAGAAGGATCTTAACACATGTGTTAACCTCTTGGTTTCGTCCAAAATGTGGGATCTTCATTACATTTAAAAGGATGGACTGCGCGAGGTTCATCGTCCACGGCTGGGGGATTATTTTCAAGTTCTCCCCCTCCATCCTAGTCAAGTATTTATATGGGGTTAGGATACTATGGTTCTTGCGGTCTCCTAGGTTGAAGTCCTTGAACTTCAACGTCATGATCTTGTCCTACTGCACTCTAATTGCTTATATCCCCTTCAGGAGGTACGCAGTAACCATGGTGTAATCAAAATCTCTCGACACGCTATCACAACTCACCATGCCGGCCAGAGGTGGGATATAGTCGGGTAATATGGTTGGGATTAGCTTTGCATTTTCTAGGTCATCTTTGTGCTTGGTTCTCTTTTCTGTGTCGACTCGGGATGGCCCGGATTTGCGAGTGGTCGACAGAGAGGCTTGCACTCCTCTTGAGGATGATGCTTCTACACCTATAGAAATTACCCTTTAAGACATTATTCTTTTAGTCATAAGGTCGATGAGTACCTCCTTTACAGACTCTTCGACTGTGCTAAGTTCTTTGGACATACACGCTCGTGGTTGAATATCTCGGGTGTGAAGAGTAACTACTCGATGCAACAGGATGGATGGTGATAGCTCGATGATCACTGTGAGAAATCAACTAATATGCGGGCTCAAATAATCACAGTTGGCGAAAGTGTTCTTGGTGCAAGGCTCGACGGAATAAGTAGATAACTAGGCAACAAATCTCTCTAGCAGGTGAGAAGCCTTCATGAATTCAATTTTGTCCGTTATAGCGCGGTCCCAATGGTATTATGGTGATATTTCTGACCATGAATGTCGTTCTAACCATTCAGGGTTCTAGTCTAATGATTATACTATGTCCAATGGATATATTACGTCTCCATGGCGAAGTTCCATGTGGCGCTGTTATGATATCCTGGCGAAGTCCCACTTTTGCAACTTTTCCTTCTGCGAAGTTTCCTCTGGAACCTTCTGTAAATTTCTGATATTTGATCTCTTCTTACTTATTTTTCCATCCTTCTTTACAGTGAGCTTCATCTCAGTATTCCTCTTTCCATTCTAATTCTTATCTCCTCTTAGCATAGTAACTTCACATTGTTGAGATTCTTTCCTAGGATTCAGGGGAAATACGTCTTCTTTATCTGGGGTAGGTGCTTCGGTCTTCTGTGAGTCTTCTTGTGTTCTTCCAAATTCAACCTCCAAGTTTCTAGTTTTAAATATCTTCGATCTATTCTCTTGTTCTTCAATCAAGTGTGCGATCCTCATAGTCATGAAATCTTTCAACTCTTGCTTCTTCTGCTCTAATACTTCTTCTTCTTTCCTTCTGGCCTGCTCCCTTTCAATCCAAGGTTTTCCTAGTAATATAGAAAATGGGGAGTTGTTCTCAATAAATTAACAACCTCAAAATATTCCTCTGTCGAAGTTCCATGGGCACTCATAGATATCTGGGTAAGTCTTCCACACATGGTTATCAACTTTGCTCTAAACAATCCTATCCCTCCTAGTGAAGGAATCATAGAAAGCTTCTCTAAAATTTCCCAAGTTCTTTTTGTCATGATATTCACATGTGTTTCCTCATCCAGATCACAGTCTATTTCGAATTCTCCTATTCTTGTTTCTATGCATTCTTTTTCTTTGAAGATCTCTGGTAAGTTGATATTTCGGTGGTCATTCATGGTTTCTTTCATTTGCAACAATACAGTCTCCGATTCTTTCTGGGGTTATGCCATGGTCTTAGTTTCTTGACCTTTCTCATGGTCTTCTTGTCTCATATTCATTCTTTCAATCTTAGCAATCATTCTAGGTCAATATAAAACTTCAGGGTCTGTAGCTTTACAATAAAGACAACTAGGTCTTCTACTAGGGCATTCCTTAGCAAGATGTCATAGTCTTATACAACTGTAACAAAGAGTTAATCCTCTCTTTCTCTTAAATGATCTCCATCCTTTCCTGTACTGCGCACTATGATCATGGTAGCTAACCTGCAAAAAATTGTTTCTAAGATCCTGCATCCATTTGTCAGTCCAAACATTCTTTCTATGCATAGGAATAACATATCTTTCACTATTCTTATCAGATCTACTCATATCAAATATTCTTTATTCTAGTTGTGCCCTACAAGGACAAATTTTATCAAACATACCTAGATCCATATTCTTGAAAAAAAAAATTCCACTAATCTTAATTTCAGCAGAGCACAAAGCTTCCATATCTAAAAATTTTCACTATTCTTACCTTTATCATAGCACAAAGGTTTCAGATCTTACCTCTTTTCTTCGAATATGACTCTTATTCTTAGCACAGAACTTCACAATCCAAGTAGAGTACTGCGCACTAAGGCAACAGATCTACGCATAGAGATTTCACAGTTTCAGATCAGATATTCACATAAAGCTTCTTCTTCGTCAGTTCCCAACAATCACAGTTTCATATTCTAGCAACAAAACCATTTCTTGGCACAGGGGCAGACCTAGTGTTCAACGCTACAACAACATACCAACAAAACCCTAACTATTGACCCTTTCGACAACACCTGCGAAGCAGATGAAGTCTCACCCGAGGTAGAGGCAGGGGTGGCTACAGGACTCCAGTGTCTGTAACCTTATTTGGGACACAGATATGTGATTACAACACCTTAACAAGAACTTAGCAGTTATAGTTCATTAATATTCAGTCTTAGTTTACTGTGCAGCTAAACCCTAATAATAGATCGACGCATTATTCACATAGATTCAATAACTCCAATCACTAAGCATACTAACATAGATCATATCTAACATTCATTCACATTATTCAACACTAAGCTACCATATCAGATTCATTCATCATCTAACAACGCACTAAGCATTTAATCATATAAACAAAAGAACAATCATAAAGAACAAAAGAACAATCATAAAGCACAAAACATTCACAACACATGATATACATGGTTCACCCCCACCATGGGGCTACGCCCACAAACTCTTCATCTCTTTATTATCTTCAGTCAATCAACTACATGCATAGATCCTTGAGATCTTACTCCACAAAGGACATGAGATTTGTGCACCCCGCTAGATCCTCCTTCCTTGAGTTACAACACAAAGCCTTCCACATCTCTTACAATCACTTGCACTTAGCTTTGCAAGCCTCACATAGTATGCACAAAGCAATTACAGTTACTACATGCAGTTACCAATTAACACTTAGCACTTAGCACACCTTACAACCCTTTAATCACATAGATCAAACTCTAGCACTTAACATCTTCGCCTTTTCTTACATCACCTAGATATCTATTTATACATTACAAAATGGGCCTAAACATGGGTAAACCCATGGGCCGACATCTCCATACCCATTACATAACCTCAAAAACCCAAAAATCCCTAAAAAGGGGCTGATATCTCTCTAGCTCCACTTTGTCTTGCACTCTGCCTTACATAGCCTGTCGAAGTCCCAAAATGGTAAAAAATGACCAAGGATCCTCAAAAATTGGTTGAGGGCCAACAATATCTGTATATAATGGAGTACAATCTGATCTCCCATGATCATTGAAGTCATATAGGTACTGGTCCAATGAAATACAACAACAACTTAGGAATGTTTCTACTATAAGCTGGAGGTATTCTACATTATCCACCGAAGGTGAAAGTCTACATCATGTGAATAGAGGAATTGAGGTTGAACACAATTATACTTCATTTGATTACCAGTAATTAAGGTATACTATTAACAAATGTGAGACAACCTACTGATAATGAAATTATGTATCAAGGCACTAAGTACATTCTACAAGTATGAATAAGGGTGTTGAGGTCAAACACTTGAATAATCCATCGATCAAGAGATAATGATGTATTCCCAATTGTCCATGGAGGGATAACCTACCACTGATGACTGGAATCCTCTAGGTACTCATAAGACTCTAGGTCTTATTTCTAGAATATATGAGCTGAAGTCAATGGAAGGAGACCCACTGAAAGGAGAGCATTAGGGCATCTCTCATCAGTCAACATGAGGTACAAAGCAATATCTTGATGATTAGGAGGAACTCAGACGAATATGATGTTCATGAACTAATGACCATATGCATCTCCTGCATGCACGATATGCAATTAGTGCACGAAAGAGACCCTTTGAATCGAAACCAATAAGAAAAATTGTCAAAAAAGGCGAGGAAACCACAAACAAGGCTAATGGAATCCAAGACACTACACAAATCCCAATGTGTAGATAGATTCATTGTTGTCGAACAAAAGGGAAACCCCTAGTCAATGACCAATGATGAGATGTCAACTGTTGGGTTCAAGGTTACCTACCCATAATTAAAGTAGGACCAAGGTGCATGGTAGGAATACAACTTCATGTGAGTCTGATATATATTGAGTGTATGGCCGACATGCAAAGTCAAGAGTTTTGAGAAATCACCAACACAAACTTATATAATTCCTCTGAACAAGAGCATGAGACATATGGATAACTCAGGTAGCATAGAATTGATGAGAAAACTTCGTGATGCAGGAGGCATCAATAAAATATCCACAGGGACTGGAAGAATAACCAGTCGGAGGAGTAAACTCTAAGTAATGAGCTCAACTTCCTAAGTTCATGCTAAAACCTAACTTTGGATAACAATGGACTCAAAATTTTGTGCCCTGTTCAAAGGCGACACGACTGCTGCCGATATGAGATAATATTATTTTATCACCTGTCTTTTTTTTTGTTTTTTCATAGGAAAAAAAATGCTATGATACAAGAGAGGAAACGAGTGTCACAAGTAAGCAACTAGTTCCAAATAGTGCAACATAACTATTCTCAATGCAAGGAAGTGCATGTGAGTCATGGACATTCAATGGGATGTTTTCTCTTAGGGTACAGGGTGTCAAGCTGCAAAGGATATATAAAAGGCTCTGTTTGGATAGTGATGCAAATTGATGAGGTAAGAGGCTTATGACAAGAAAGTGGGAACCGAAAATAGGCTCAGTACTACAAGCAGGATGATGGAATGCGATTACAACTTAACTCCAAAGAATGCAATTTTTTGTAGATTTAGTCCCCTAGGCTTGAAAAAGTATAAAATAATACCCAAGAGAACTCTTCTATCCAATGGTGACTAGAGTATTCATTTTCCTAAATATTCTACTTGGTCCTAAAAAGGGTTAAAATTACACCAAATAGACATCTTTCAAAGCCATTTAATGAGTGTGAAAGAGACAAGTTCACTCGACAATCTTTTCATTTTTTAGAGAGTCGAAAAGAGCTTAACCAATACTTAGGAGGAGTCCTATAGGTAACAGTCAGAATGCTTGTGAGTAAGAATATGGGGTTCGAACGCAAAGTCATATCAGAACTATAAGGAACTCTCGGTCCTATGGAATAACTTCTGCATGGGCACCAAATAACACAAAGGTTCTAACTAGGGACCCCATGTTTGGTAAGCCTCTAACACTTAATAACAAAACTTCTAGTAGCAGTAGGAAGGTTCTGTGTCACTAATAAATGGGTTCTTATTTAGGGTGTATGGATCACGGTTATGGGATGATGTAGGAGTTCAAAACAAAGTGACAAGCTATCCTATATGTCGATGAAATAATATACCTATTGAAGGCATGAACAAGAAGTATGACGTTGGAAACCACAAAATATCTTGGACAAAACCGCCAAAAATCAAGTCCTTCTACTGCACTATTAGTCCATAAGGTCAAAAATTAGCACAAACTATAGGAAGTGGGTAAAACAAAATTCTACTAATAGTAAAAATAGACCATTTTACCATACCATTTGAGTTTTTTCACCCACATAGTGCATTTTAGGCCATTTTTTCCAACGATCTTCAAGTGTTAATTGCGAGAGGTATGATCAATGAAATCGACAACCGTCTAGACCAAGTACGTTTCCATCCCCTCTACTCAATGGTTTAAATTTCAACTTTAGGCCCCATTTTTTGAGTATTAGAGGGCGTAATATGGAACTTAGGACATACGAGTGTGACAGTTTATCGGGTCGCATATATGACCCCAAATATGCATTAAAATTTAAGCCTGCACATGTATATGGATCTCTATACGTGACTGTTACCACATCATCCCACGTACAAGTCCGTGATCAATATTTTTGAAATGTTTTAACTCAAAACACAGATTTTCCTTTGTAGGATGGTGATTGAATGGAGGGAGAGGGAACATGAATATATAGATGCAACAATGGGAAGGGATGCAAGGGACCAACAATCTTTAACAATATGTGGCCTTTATAAATTTTGGACTCTCAAGGGAATGAGGGCTCAGGTGAGGTTACTCCAGTTTCTAGTAAACTATTGGTATTTGGAGACAAAGTCCTTCAACTTCGATAGGAAACCATTGAGGATTGAAGTGGACGATATATAATTCATCACAGGATTGTCTCACCGAGGTGAAGTAGTGAATATCAAGGCCTGAGGGTTTGGGGGTGGTATGACTATGGAGGAGTACATTTCCACCCACTATGTTGCAGGTACAAATAAAGTAGGGATCCAACTCCCAATCAGGGTGATTGAGAACCTGAGGTTAAATATCATCATGCTTGTACATGCATGAATTTTGGGGTTGGCCTCATTGCACCAGGAATAAAGGCCACTCATGTTCTATGTGGTGGAGTGTTTAAGACCCACTTTTTATGACTCGTGTACCTCACTACTGGATAACATGAATATCCGGTTGATGGATTGCAAATAAGGGAAAAAGAGAAACTTCATATTTGCATCCATTCTTTGTAGTTTTTTCTTTGAAATGGTTCCCTAATTGATCCCTAGAGTATATATTATTCCCCATGGATAGTGTGATCCATCCATGTCATGGTGGACTGACGTGATGAGGTGGCTAGGAGGTGGTAGGGTGCCAACCCCCTACAATGATGAGTTTTTTATTTGGTGGCATTGATAGGTCATAGCCATTGACGACTACCCTTATGGAGGGATCGACTACAGAGGGGATCCAAAGATGCCTTTTCCACCAAGTTCTACTTATGGTGATATTGGTAAGAACTGTTTTTATATATTTCATTTTTTTTGTGTTTTTCAATAATAATAAAAAAAAATGCAAATATTTTTTCATGGTATCAAGTATTAACAATTGCATTGTTACGTAGATGTAGGTCCGTGAAGGGCAGAGGGATTCCCACAACATCGATGAAGGATCCAAGGAGATGAGCATGTGGGAGGAGATGTGAAGAGAGTGTTGCAGAATGTGTAGGTGAACTTGTCTCGATTAATGCACATTATTCCTATGGTTCAAGTGAAGGATCTGCCAAAGGTGATATAGCGATAGGTGGTGGGTGTACCCCGTGCATGGGTGAAACTCTTCTGGTGTCTCGCAAACACCATAGTGTGCTATCATGATAGGCATCCGGTGCCACATGCATAGATTCCATGGTCGTATTATATACCGGCCATATATGTATTTTGAGGGTGTGAGCCCCATTTTCTACTATGAGATCATATTTTTTGAAAGGATGAAATATAAAAAACAATTGGTCTTCATCTTTACTTATATATGTTACAATGTGTACATGAATGAATGTGTTTTCTTTGCTTAGTTATGTGATAAATGCCAATCTAAAATATAATTAGCGTATGCATTAGATACATGATTAGAACTTCTAGGTATGTGATTATAACTAAGAAAATCAAAGTATCGTTCCAAAATTCATACCCATAGGAATCGTTGGAGTAGAGTAGGTTCTCACACACGATAAATGTCTTTTAACTGACATATGACTATCTGGGATTCCAGGTGAACCTATAAATAATAAAAACCATGTGAAATGGCATCATGTAACATCTCTATAATGTCGCTATACTCGGCCACATTATTCGTTGATGGCTCTAGACAAACATTGCCTGAAGACACCAGTTGGCGCTCTAGTGAGTAAATGAACCAAGCAATGGAATCCATGTTCTGCGTATGATGACTGGCACCGTTCACGAATCCTAAGTAAACTGAATATTCCATTGAAATTTTCCAACCAAGGGAAAACTTGATAACCAAGCCAATGACACAAAGGAAATATGTATATACATTAAGATACACTAGTATACAAAAGGTCACACCCAATATTTGAGGTCTTAAGTGTAATACATTTTAAGGTAGATCCCATGTATGGGCTCATCCAACATATTCCCTTCATAATATTCCAATTCATCGTATGCTTTCTCTAAGATATGCCGCACGATATAAGGACCATGCCAAATCAGGTTGAAATTTCCTGCCCCCAATGGTTCTCTAGATTGATAATACAAGAGAACCAAGTCACCCACATCATACTATTGAGGAAATACAGACCTATCATACTGAACCTTAACACATTGTTTATTCTCTTCGATAGCCATAGAGGGATCTCGACGCTTCTCATCGAGATGCTCTAGGTGTTAAAGACATTCTTCAATATTAGAAGTGTCAGGTAGGAGCTCAATTGTCAACTTGAGGGAAATGATTTCACATTCAATCGAAAGAATCGATTCCACACCATGTACTAACTGAAAAGGAGAGACACCGATGGATTTTTTTACCGATGTTTGATATGCCCTAAGTGCAAGATAAATAATAATATTCCATTCAAATTTACTCTGGCTGATAGTTTTTTGCAAGATGGTCTTGAGAGATTTATTCACCATTTCTAGTTTTCCATTTTCATGGGGATAGTAAGGGGAAGAATGACCATTCTTAAACCCCATTTTTGACATGAACTCTTTCATCATTTCATTTTGAAAGTGACTGCCATGATCAGTGAAAATCTCTCTTGGGATTATGAACCAGGATATAATTTGTTTGAATATGAAGAATGTTGCAGTCTTCCCATCATATTTAATGGTAGGCATTGCCTCTACCCATTTAGTAAAGTAATCAATGAACACAATGATATGTTGATGCTCCTCAGCTGAAGTTGGGTTACAGTCCATAAATTCTACCACCCACTTTGTGAAGGGACCGATGATGATGACTAGGTGAAGAGGGGTTGGGTGCAAGTACATTTTCCGAGCGAACGCCTGGGAAGGGTGACACTTCTTCCCTGCTTCAAAACAATGTTTAAAAATGTACGGCCAAAAATAACCAGTTCACAATATTTTCTGGGTTGTCGCAAGACCGAATAAATTACCACCAAAATCCCCACTTTGACATTCATTGAGAATAGACTAAGCTTCCTCGTGAGTAAATAAAGAATGTAAAATATTATCTACTCCTTGACAATACAAAGTGTCACCGATGATAAGGTAGTTTTTAGCCTGATGACGTATGTGTCGTAGATTGTCTCTTCAAAGATGTTGGGATAGCTTCAAGGTTTGAAGATAAATTAGAATGTATCCATACTAGGGTTCTGAAGATGAGATAAGGAAGATATGTTCATCCATGAATAAATCATCATGAAAAATGTCATCATCTAGTCGAGGTAAGTTTGATATCAACTCAACAAAAACTAGTGATTTCTTAGACTTCGTCGAAGTGAAATCGAGATCAAACTCTTGAAAAATAAAAATAAGCTTATTGCATTTCCCCCCTGTGATACACCTGGTGAGAATGTATTGAAATCTATTGATATCCACAACTATGGTATTTTTTAAAAGTAATATATAATTTCGTAATCTTTGAACCACATGCACGATGACCAAGGCTAGTTTCTCTACGTGAGAGTATTTAAGTTAAGGAACGACTAGGTTTTGACTGAGATAGTAGACAATGTGCTCATGGAGCTCATTGTCCTCCTGAACTAGAACCATGCCAACCATCCCCTCAGATGCAGAAATATAAAGAAAATAGTCTCTATTGTAGTCTGGAGGCTTCAACAGAGGTGTCGATACCAAAGATTTCTAAAGAGCATCAAAATATTCTTGGGCTCACTCATCCCATATAAATGGAGTATCCTTATTCAAACTATGCATGAAACCCTTAGTTAAATTGGCATAGTTCAGTATGAACCAATGCAAGAAATTATCCTTCCCCTGTAACCCTTGAAGTTGTTGAATGTTGCATGGGGGAGGCAATTGACGTATTTCCTCAACCTTCATAGGACCTACCATGATCCCATGCTCAAACACTAAGAATCCTAAAACACGACTAGACCTAATGTAGAATGTTCACTTTTGAGGGTTCGACCGAATGTGATAGTAACGACATCTCTCAAATACTAATTGAAGGTGATTGGAGTGATCTATTCTCTTGCAAGAGTGAGAAGCAAGATCATCGAGGTAAGCTTTGACAATATGCTTGATATTGTGAAAATAAAAGGTCATGGCATGTTGGAAGGTTGCTCTAGGTTTTTTAAGCACGAAATTTATTTTTCGATATGCAAATGTACCCCAAGGAAAAATAAACGTCATCTTATGTTGATCCTCGAGTTTGATCCGAATTTGATTATACCCTAAAAATCCATGCATAAAGGAAAATACTTCTCTTTCTGCGCACTCATCAAGAATATGGTCAATCAAAGGAGTTAGGAAGTTATCTTTAGGAAAAGCCTTGTTTAGGTCTTGAAAATCCATACATATTTGGAGGGTTCCTTGTTTTTTATTCATGGGAATGGGGTTAGAAACCCATTCATTCAAGGGAATTAGGTAGATGAAACCAACATTAAGTAGCTTCTCTACCTCTGCCTTAATAGCAGGGGTCTTCTTAGGATTAACAAATCTAAGACGTTGTCGAATAGGTCTAGCATCTAGACAACTCTTAATCTCATGTTCGACAATGTTGGGTTCAATCCCTGGCATATCTTCATACGACCAAGTGAATACATCTCAAAATTATTTAAAGAGATCAGTGTAGATATGAAATTCTTCAGACGAACAATCCGCACCGATATATATGTTCTCAATTTTTCTAGGAATTCGAGAGATGTCGATCGTGATGGTAGGAGAAATATTCCCCATGTTTCCTTCAGCATAAATACCATGCATGTCTAATGGAACGACAACGTGACCGACCATCTCACTCAAGGTATATCTAAAGTCATCCTGTTCGATCCTAACAAGCTCTAGGAGGAAATAGGAGTGATGATGCATATCGTCGCAAGGCCTATCGGGACCATACATGGCCTCTAGGATGGATTCATCCGAGGGTAAAGTATCACTGAGGAAATCATGCGAAAAAGAATATTGGACGATCCATACGGGCTTTAGAACAGGATCCATCTCATCTATTTGCGAGGTGAAAGGATCTGAGTTAGCTGTAGCGACAATAATACATTTATATGCCACTTCTATCGCTGACAGTGGAATTTCTATCCCAATGTGTGACTGACCTTCATACGACATAGTCGGGGAAGGTAGGGTCCAAGGTTTGTTGAAATATGAAGTACGGAAAGGAATGAACCTCATTGATGATGAAGACTCACTAGAAATGGCATGAATGTGGTGAATTGGCGTCATGAAATCAAAGCTACCCATGCAAGATGAATACATTCTGACACCAACATTCTCATTTTCCTACTGAGAATTGTTGATCACAGTGACCGAAGGTCCAACTAATGCATTAGGACTAGCAAGTGAAAAGGACAATTAATCAATCGTCATTATTTTCCCTTCGTGAGGAAAACATAAAGTGCATAAAATAGATGGCACGACTATTGTCATTGCATAAGTCCAATTATGCTCTAGTAGTAAATTATAGTCAAGGGGCGCATCAACCACCTCGACACCAACCTTCATTATCTTTCCACCTAACTGGACCGGAAAAGAGGGAAGAATTATGTGGGGTCGGAACAAACACCCATAAAAAGTAGTCAAGATAGTCATAGATTGGGATAGAGTCAAACAACCAATGGATTTTCAACAAGTTAGGGACATCATGCACGTCACAACACCTTCATCAATTACAGTGCATTTGATGGTAATTTTCATGTACTCCACATGGATTTTAAATTCCACGTGGTAAGGTAAGCGAGGCCTAACATTCGTGATGTCAAAATTAATAACCTTCCAGACACTAGATATCCTAAAGTATATGATAAGGCATTCCTCTATGAAGGGCATGTATGGAGCACCTTCAAAGCCGACATCGCACAAGGGGTTTGAACCAGATCTTTGACACTCGAATAGTTTTGGGAATCTTTTTCATTAGGATTGTGGGAAAATCATTTTAGTACTCCTTTCAGAATATGAGGCAGAGGTTATGGATTTTCAATATACAAGGGTGTTTATGGAGGAGGAGGATATTCTGGACCTACAATAGTCTTTGAAGAACCATAATCACATGATAGAGTGGCTACATCAATCTAATACTTGACCATATTGACACATAGATGGACACATTCATGTGTCGAGAGGTTTTGAATCATGCTTGACTCATTTTCGGTGTTGGAGGTCCTCGAGGACATGTGTTGATTATGTAGAAACAATTTTTTTAGCACAACGGGCTGTTGTGATAAGAGCCTTGAGGCTTCCTTGATTTTGGGGCATAAGTGAGTAAGGTTATCATCTTTACAAATTTTACAAGGAAACTTCACCTTCCATTTTTCTTTCTTTCTCTCACCAACATTATTATTTGATCTATCATTGTTAGTGTCATCCTTGGCTTTGTTATTGTTTTTCCCACCCTCACAATTATTACCTCATCCTTTCCTTCTATTCCATCCTGGTTGTTGGTTACCATTTGGTTTAGACGATGATTGTACAGAATGAACATTCATTTCCTGAGTGGGAGTTGAGGATGAAGCCAAATCTTGTCCTGCCACATGTTGGCTTAGAGATGAATATTTAACTGGTTCATCACCAAATCTGTAGACTTAGAATTTGTAGAGCCTATGATTCCATCGGCATGAGGCCCAATATTTTGTCTAGGTTCATTGTTCGACCACAGTGTGTTAGGAAGAATTTCAAACAACATCCCATATTTAGCATATATCAAGTCCAATTACTAGGCTTTGAAAATAGCTTCTTCCTTAGATGTTACTCCGGATGTAGAGACATCCTTCAAAACATAAGGAAATAAGGACTTAAGGAACCACTCCAACATAAAATATAGAGGAATGTATGCCTTGATCAACCTCTTCTATCTACGCCACTCTTGGATATGGTCCAAGATATCTGTGGCTTTATCTGGGTGGAGGGATGACAAAAGTTCGTCGGCATTGTAATGAAACAACAACTGGAAGTGGTTGAGAAAGACCAAAAGCATCTAATTAAAGTTTCGATATGTTCCCCCCAATATCTCAATGTACCATTTCATGGAGACCCCCATGAGGGTGCGTGGAAATATCCTCAAATGAATAGAATTGTCATTCAGGGAGTTAGATGAGAACACAAGATGAAAAGTAGTGACATGATCACCTGGATCCTCGCTAGACTTTCCCTTGAATTTTGGAATGTCTGAAGGAATATTGGTGGGGATGGGGGGCCATAACGGATCATTATGCAAATGGTCATTTATTAATTTTGATAAATATGGAATATTAAGCGTGGCCAAAAAAGGGGGTCGGTGTTGCGACTCTCGGGAAAGATTGGAGATGAGGGATTTCGGGTCATATAGGGTTATGGTATATTCCATGGTCGTGTTTGGTAGTATAATATCCTCCTCCAAACTAATTCATAAAAGGTTTTATGGGAATCATACCCGCAGAAACGACATAATGGGGGTTATATATGTTACTCTCATCTGAAGGGGCTCCGAGCTTGGGGTTTTCCATAGTGTTAAACTGACTCCCTATGGATGGAACTCTAGAGGAAAAAGAGGGATTCACCATAATAAAATTTTTTTCGGAACTGGAATGGAGGAAGAGGGGATAAAGGATGGAATATAGGAAGTGACTTGTCCACTCGGTTGATCACTCCATCTAGGAGCATTGAGACTAGGATTAGGCCCGAAAGAAAGAGGAGGCCAACCTCCAAATGTATGATTCATTTGGGGAATATGGTCTCCACCAAATGAGAGAGGAGAATACGTAGGATCCATGCCCCCAGGTCCAAAACTAGGATTCACATTACCTTGTTGGACTAGAGGATGAGAGTTGTGGTGTCATGTTGGGCATACCAAAAAAAATGGATTATAGACCGAAGGTATTGACTGAGAATTGTAACCTAGCATACCAAAAATATATTCAAAAGGGTTCATTCCTATGGGTTGAGTATAACCCATAGGTTGGATAGCAGTAGAGGTGGGGATCTCCAACACCCCAACCGTCAATGTTGAAGGAGTTGAAGGGATCCCACTAATCACAAAAGATATAGGAGTTGAGGGACTCCCTATGAAATTCAGGTTTCACTCAGTACTCATAACTGGATAAGCACAAGTTTGGGAGGTGGAGATATATGTACCATGCTTATTAACTTTATGCCTTTTAGAAGACAACTTCGGTAAAGACTCAAGATGTGGTGGTAACTTCAACAAATAGTGAGACCTGCCAGGAAGATGGTTTTTCTCCAAAATGAATCAATAATAGAGATATAAAACCAAATCCTAGGGCCAACTAATAATCAAAGAGAACACCAAAATAAAGCAAAAATGCCAATGCACAGAAATAGGATATAGTGGCTGAAAATGGGCCTCCCTCACTAGAGTAGGTATGTGTCGTCTAAGAGGGGCCTGAGACTCTATTCAAAATATCAGAGGTATCATAATAAGTTATAATGTCCCTCATGGGATTAACAACGTAGTCGGTCAGATCCATTCGAAGAGGTAATCCTCCATAAAGGCTGTGTGTTGTCCAACCCTTATCTAACTCAGGGTACCTGCATAATAATCCCTACAAGTAACCTACGTGGCTACCTATTTCAAGCAACTAGAGTTACCAAAATATAACCAATGCATAGGAAAAAAGTCATAAGTCCTGTCCACCGTATAGGCGGGGTAACAAAGCTCGAAATATTGAAAGCACGACCTGTCACATAGGTAAAGGTACTAGCAAGACCCCCAAATACAAGTAGAACCCCATGAATATCTCTGATGCTAAGAAGGTATTAGAGGGCTATCTCTGCAACCAACTTTGCACAACCTCGTGCTTAAATCCGGTGTGAGGGGAGCCTCCTAACGTCACTAATTACACAATGGGTTTCACCACTCCCTGGTCAAACATATATGTTTAGTTTAATATCCTTGGAGAAGTTTACTCACAAAATCCTATTCCAAGGCCATATGTCTTATACTTGTTTGTGTACCATGAAAAATACAATCATTTCTAATCAATTTTAATTAATCAATGTTAATTCAATGGCTTCATCTTACTCAAGAGGTGCGATCGTGAAACTGATGGTATTACAACTCAACATATGAAAAGAAGAAAATATAAAAACACTGCTAAGCACTAGTCCTGAATTTCAAAGAGTTGGTATGCTTCTAAATGCAACTTTTCCAATTCAATCTCCACAATTTCAATGAAATGAAATCTCTCCATATGTGTCAAAATCAATGAAATTAATCAAAAGAGAAAATTCCATAATGAAAAATTATCAAATGTTTTTGTATTTTCAATATAAAGAAAATAAAATGAAAGGACTGAATAGTAGCTTCACATGCAGACCCTACTACAAGAAAAATGAAACAAGCTAAGTAGGATACCAAGAAGCAAACACTCAGACCAATGTGTAAGGAAAACCAATGAAAAATATTATAAGAAATAATAGTGCTTGAACATTCAATAATAATAAGGATTCCTATCACTCTGTAAGCACTTAACAGACATGATATATACCAAAGAAGATTCAACACCAACCAAACTCACCTAGCAAACATCAAAATTAGACAGCAAGACTCAAGAGCTGATGTATGTGGTTGTTTGAGAAAAAACTTGCATATGTACACACCCTAAAGAAGGACAACTCACATATGTACGCGTCTGTCAAAGGAAAAACCGCGTATACCAAGTAAAAAAATGCCAGGGAAAGGGTTAAGACAAGAAAATCATATGAAAAGTAAAAATAGGTTGTCAATAAATCAGGCGATAAGGAAACTTAGGATAACAGAGAGAAAATAAAGGAGAAAAACACTCCAAACCCCGAAAAAGAAGATCAATCCCCAGTATGGTCACCAATTTTTTTAGGAGGAAAATATCTCTATGGCATGGGGTAAACCACAATAGATGGAATGACATGCAAAAATCAACTCTAATCCCAAGTATGCTACATAAATGAAATGCTAACAAGACAAGGCCAAGATCCTACTTCATCTGGATGTTTGATGAAGACCACTCTTGAGCACACAACTCAAAGATTTATATCTGTAACTTGTCCTCAAAAACCAAGATATGCAAGCATATGGGGATAATATATAATTTTAGCATATATGTTATCATAATCCGTTAACATACATAACAAATACACCCATGGAATAATAATTCAAATATTTGCAAGATATCAATTGGACAAGAAAAGAGTATTTCTATTAAAATAATCATCAGAAGTATATAGGTGACAAACTTTTGTAACAATACATATCGGAACCGAGAAACTAATTCCCTCCATATGGGCCTCCCCCACTTCAATCCTCCACCAAAGGAAAGCTCATATCAAGTAGTAAATGAGGTTCTCCATCACAAAGAAGGAATATCTTGGGGGACGAACAAAGAGTTCATAATTTCAAGGACAAAGGGATGCAAACTCAATATGAAGTGAAATTTATTCAGAGTGTCTTTTCTCTCGAAGTTGATTTCTTTAATCTCCTCAAGGATTGGATATAGCTCAATTTATAGCCTTCAAATGGAACTGAAGGGCTGAGTCTGAGCATTTCTAGTATATGGAAGGTCAAGGATCATGGATCTTGTGACATGGTATGGAAACCCAACATAATTTTTAATTTTGAGCACCAAACCCGATGTATCCAAGATGTAGTGGAGAAACCTGTGTATACCCATTTTGTCTAACTAATAGGGTGTGTATATGTGGAAAAATGTTCTTTTTTGGCTTTGGAAGGTACAAAAGGGGACTTCAAGTCTGCATAGGGAAATGGAAAGGCCATCCAAGCAAGTTGCATGGGGTGAGGAAAAATTTGTTGTAACAAATGGTGCAACATCTTATCATGGATCTTTAAGGTCACATAGAAAGGTGCAATAGACTCTTCCTTATCATCTATGTGAGGACCAAAAATTATAGTGGGAGACTCATCATACAAATTCATAGTATACGAAGAACTTGCTAGGAGTTTTCCCTAAATGACCTTCTCAAGTTGTTTATGATATGACGTATTTTTAGCCAGATCTACCAGTGGGATAGGGATCTTAATTTTAGAGATTTCTTCCTCAATTCTAAAGGGTGGAATTGATTCCTCAAGTTTGTTAAGCTCTCTCTTTGTCTTTGAAGATTCAATAAATTCTTTAGTCTTAGGAATATTTTTTAGTTCTTTGACTTTATCCATAGAAAGACTTGGGTTAAGATTATTAGGTTGGGGATGGCTATCCTGGCTAGCTTCTTTCTGTCTAGATCTGAGATCATATTTCCTATGCATCTCAATTTAAAATGCATCAAAAAACATCTTGTTCTGAACTAAGGACAATACTTCTTTATCAGATTCACTGTTATAGCAAGATTTGACCCACCCTATGAAACTTTTCTTAGAAGGCCTTTTTCCATTTCCCTATGCAGACTTGAAGTCCCTTTTTGTAGTTCCCAGAGATAAAAATAGTATTTTTCCACATATACACGCCCTAATAGTTATACAACATGCGTATACGTAGGTTGCACCATTACATCCTGCGTACATTGGGATTTGTGCCCAAAATAAAAAATGGTGTCGGGTTTCCATGTCACGTCATGAGATCCATGATCCTTGACCTTCCACATACTAGAAACATTCTGAATCTTCCCTTCAGTTCCATTTGAAGGCTATAAATGGGCCCTATCCAAGATATGGAAAAGAGGAGAAAAATTCAACTTTGAGAGAAAAATTACTCTGGAGAAATTATTCACTTCATATTGAGTCTGCCTCCCTTTATCCTTTTAAGTCTGAACACATTGTTCAACCCCCAAGCTCTTCCCTACTTGATTGAGAACCTCATTGTCTCTCTTATATGAGCTTTCCTTTGGTGATGTATTGAAGTGGTGGAGGCCCAGCTGGAAGAGACTTAGTTTCTCGGTTCCGAACCGTGCCGAGACAGAAGTTTGTAATTCAATAACCTCTGTTGATTACATTTTAATAAAAATAGTCTTTTCTCATCCAATTAATGTCTTGAAAGTATTTGAATCATTATTCCATGGGAATATTTGTTATGAATATTGATGGATTATGCTATTGAATGTGATAACTTTATATATTATCAGCATATGCTTGTTTTTCTTGGTTGTTGAGGACAAGTTGCAGGTATATTTCTTTGAGTCAAGTGCTCAACGGTGGACTTCATCGAACGTCTGGATGAGGTAGGATATTTATCTTGTCTTGTTAGCATATTTGTTTATATAGCATACTTGAGATTAGAGTTTATTTATGCAGTCATTTCCATCTGTTGTGGTTTAACCCATGCCATAGAGATATTTTCCTCGTAACAGAATTGGTGACCATACTAGGGACAAAATATTCTTTTCAGGGTTTGGAGCATTTTTCTCCTTTGATTGCTCTCGTTTATATTGGGTTTCATGTCATTTGATTGCTTGACAGCCTCTGTTTATTGTGATTCTAAATTTCTTAGCCTTATCCTTGACCTGACAGTGTTTTAATACATATACATGGGTTTTTACTTGATAGTCACATACATATGCGTGTTGTCCTTCTGCAAGAGGCATATATACACGGTTTTGGGCTTTGTTACCCTACCCATACAGTGGAACTGGCTTACGAATGTTCACTTTCACATCGGTTATATTGTGGTTTCTTAGTTGATTGACATAGGTACCACATAGGTTAATTGTAGGGGTTATTATGCAGGTACCCTTGTTCAGATAAGGGTTGAACATCACATAACCTTTATGGAGGATTACCTCTCCGAGGGGATATGACCGATTGGTTATTAATCCCACAATGGCCATTATAACTGATTATGATACCTCTGATATTTGGTAGGGAGTCTCAGGCCCCTCTTGGGCAAGGCATACCTACTTTAGGGAGGGAGTCCCCTTTCAACCACTTTATCTTGTTTGTGTGAATATTGGCGTTTTGTTTATTTTGGTGTGCTCTTTGATTTTTAGTTGTCCTTAGGATTTTGTATTGCGCCATGAGTTTTCATTATTATGGATAGTGCAGCCCCTTTGACTTCCTCATTTAGAGCTACCTCCCCCATGGTGTTCCCTCATTTCATGGGGATGAATCCATCCATGTTTCATAATGGTATGCATAATCATGATACTCAGTCAATACCTTGGGTCTCTAATCATATTTCTCTTGATATGTCAAAAATGCTTTCACCCTTTCCATCCTCTCCCTTGCCTTCTTATATAAATCCTAGTTTTGGATTTGGGGGCATGATGACTCCTTTTTCTACATCTTCATTTGATGGGAGTCATATCCCTCAACCGACCCTCACAGTGGGTGGTTGGAATCTCCCTTCTTATGGACCCAATCCTAGATTCACTTTTCCAGGAGCATGTGTTCTGATGGGTGGTTATTCTACTTATTACACCCCATCCATACATCCTTTGTCTGCTATGCTAGTTACTACAAACACTCTTCCCATGGCAGGACTCCAGTTATCCTCTGGTATTTTATACAGGGGGAGTTAGTTTTATAGTACATGCTACCCACTTCACGAAATCCATTCTTCTAGTGGCAATATATATCCTCACCTGAGTAACCCATGTCACTCCTTTTTCTCTTAGTATACATCTACTTCAGTGATGATTCCTTTACAAACCTCTATGGATCAATTGGGAGGAGGATACTACCCTTCCAGGCAGGGACAAGGTGTAGACCCGAATCCTTCCTTGCTTGCAATTTCTCTAAACCAGTCTTTTCTGAGACCTTGGTCTCAAATGCTGCAACTAACCACTACCACCAGTCCAGTTACTGAAAATTATACTGGAATTACATCACCAACCTCTTCTAGTCATGTTGGATATTGGTCGACAACCTATGCAAGCCATGTTGAAGACCAAAAACCAACCACTGTAATTCATGCTAGGGGCACAAATATAGTCTCCATGAGTCATATTGACATCACATATCCAACCACAGTCAACCATGTTGGAGAATCATCATTGACCTCTATACATCATATGGGGATGAAACACCAACCTCCTTCGGTTGCATTAAGAGCATGTCACCAGCCATTATGAGTGATGCTAGGGGAATTCATACGATTAAGAAGCCTCGATGTATAGGAAGTAAGCCCAGGTTCCTTTGTAGGCTTTGAAAAGGAGGTCATTTAACTCGCTTGTGTCCTATTGTTGTTGTAGTAAAAGAAGCGCAGTCCTTATCTGATAACCCTTTAGGTTTAGAGTCATCTTTGGTTTCCCAACATTCTATTTCTCCTTTGATTGACACAAAAATCATGTCGATACAACTGTCACCTGACACCACTCTTGTTCTAAGGAGTGAGGCATATTTTGACCATGTCATTAAAATTTCTAGTCATGTACCTTTTGAACAAGAGAGAGTTTTATTCTCCCCGAGAACTCTCCCTCCAAGTCTTAGGGAGGTTCCCTTTGACTGAGATGGTCATGTGGGGTATCAAATTACTTCTTCTATGCTCTTTGAAATAAGAGACATTCTCTTATATATCATTGATAAGGTAACCTTCCATGAGCATTTTATCCCCCTCCACTTGGAAAACTCTGGGTTTTCCCAAGCTTGTGTCAGTTGTTCGTAAGTTGTTGTCCTTTCAAAAAAGTCTTGCACGGGAGCCCTAGCCTCCCCCATGACATTCCACTTAGAAAAATCCCAATGAGTCCGGATTAATCTCTTTTTTGACTCTCTTAAAAAGAGAAAAGATTGTTGAGTGAACTTGTCTCTTTCACAATCGTAAATTGGATTTGAAAGGACATCTATTTGGTGTAAGTTTACCCCTTTTTCAAACCAAGTAGACTAAATTTAAAAAAAAGGATATTCTTTGGCGTTAAGTTTTAATTGCATCTCATTCTGTTGCTTGCATTATTGAGCCTTTTTCCAATTCTCTCTTTCACATTATAAGCCTATCACCTCAACAGTTTGCATCATCAGCCAAGTAGAGTCTTGTTTATATCCTTTGCATATTGACACCCTATACCCAAGAGGAAACATTCCCTCGAGTGTCCATCTCTTGCATGCACTTCGTTTCATTGAGAATAGGTATGTTCCACTGCTGGAACTAGTTTCTTACTTGCGACACTCATTTCCTACTCTGTATCATAACGTTCATTTGACTATGAAAAAACAAAAAAAGATGGGCGAGATTAGAATATTATCTTATATTGGAAGCCGTCGTGTTGCCTTTGAACATAGCATAAACTTTTGAGTCCGCTTGTCATCAAAATTTTGGGTTTATCATGAACTTAGGAACCTGAGCTAGTTACTTAGAGTTTACTCCCCCGATTGGTTACTCTTCCAGTCCCTATGGATAATTTTATTGGTGCCTCCTGCATCACAAAGTTTCATCATTGAGTCTATGCTACCAGAGTCTTCCATATGTCTCATGCTCTTGTTCAAAGGATGTCTATCAACTAATTTCGGCCATTCCTAAAAAATATTGACTTTGCATGTCGGCCATACACTCAATGTGTCTTAGAGTTACATGAAGTTGTAGTCCTATCGTGCACCCTAGTCCTACTTTCACCATTGGTAGGTCACCTTGAACCCATCAATCAACATTTCATTATTGGTCTCTGACTGGGGGCTTTCCCTTGTGTTTTACGGTAAGAAATCTATTCACACATTGGGATTCATGTAGTGTCTTGGATTCCATTAGCCTTATTGGTGGTTTCCTCACCTTTGTCAGCAATTTTCCTTATTGGCTGCTATTCAGAGGGTCTTTTTCGTGTACTGCTTGCATATGGAACACGCAAAAGACACACAGGGTCATTGGTTCGTGAACATGTTCTTCGTTCAATTTTATCCAAATCATCAAGCTCTTGATTTGTACCTCGTGCTAAATGATGAGAGATGCCTCAATGATCTCCTTTCAGCGAGTCTCCTTCCATCAACTTGAACCCATCTATTATGGAAATGAGACCTAGAGTCCTATGAGTACCTAGAGGCTTGCAGTCATCAGTGGTAGGTTCTCTGACCATTGACAGTTGGGAATACATTAATGTCTCATGATCGATAGATCTTCAAGTGTTCAACCTCAACTCCTTTATTCACACTTGTAAGAATGTACTCGGTTCCTTGATACCTACTTTCATTATCGACAAGTTGTCTTGCATTTGTTAATTATTTATATTAATGATCGATAATCAAATGAAGTCTTAGTGTGTTCGAACTCAACTCCTTTATTCACATAATGTAGACTTTCACCTTTGGAGGATTGTGTAGAAGAGTTGAAGACATCAATTCATAGTCACAACTTTCCTGAGTTGTTGCTATCTTTCGCTGGACCAATACCTATGTGACTTCAGTAACAATGGGAGATCAGATTGTACTCCATCGTATACAGATATATTCAGATTGATTTTGAGACTGGTTTTCACTGGGCCTTGTTTGTGACTATGACAAACTTTGTCTTGTAGCACCTTTGTATTGCCCATTCACATCCATGAACAACTGTTTGATATATTTTCACTTGGATCTGCAGTGTAATTCAAATTAACAACCATGTGCGCAAAGTCACTACAGATTGTAATATTCTCATGAGAAACTAGTCCATCCAGCTAGGTCTCCATTACTCCACTTCGGGGTATTATAATGTATTTCGGCCATCATGGATACTCCTCTGACCTCACACATTAGGGGGCATATGTTATAGCAAGATTTTCTTCACCCTATGAAAAAGTTCTCAAAAGGCCTTTTTCCATTTCCCTATGCAGACTTGAAGTCCCTTTTTGCAATTCCCAAAGCTAAAAATAATATTTTTCCACATATATGCACCCTAATAGTTATACAACATGTGTATATGTAGTTTGCACCATTACAGCGTGCGTACATTGGGATTTGTGCCCAAATTAAAAAATGGTGTCAAGTTTCTATGTCATGTCATGAGATCCATGATCCTTGACCTTCCACATACTGGAAATGTTCTCACTCGGCCCTTCAGCTCCATTTGAAGGCTATAAATGGGCCCTATCGAAGATGTGGAAAAGAGGAGAAGAATTCAACTTTCAAAGAAAAGTTACTCTGGAGAAATTATTCACGTCATAGTGAGGCTGCATCCCTTTATCCTTTTAAGTCTAAACACATTGTTTAGCCCCCAAGCTCTTCCTACTTGATTGAGAACCTCATTGTTTCTCTTATATGAGCTTGCCTTTGGTGGAAGATTGAAGTGGTGGAGGCCTAGCTGGAAGGGACTTAGTTTATCGGTTCCGAACCGTGTCAACACGAAAGTTTGTAATTCATTCACTTCTGATGATTACATTTTAATAAAAATACTCTTTTATCATCCATGTCTTGCAAATATTTGAATCATTATTTCATGGGAATATTTGTTATGAATATTGATGGATTATGCTATTGAATGTGCTAACTTTATATATTATCACCATATGCTTGCATTTCTTGATTGTTGAGGACAAGTTGCAGGTATATTTTTTTATATATCATACTTGAGATTAGAGTTGATTTCTGTAGTCATTTCCTTCTGTTGTGGTTTACTCCATGCCATAGAGATATTTTCCTCGTAACATTCACCTTTGGGGGTCATATTCATGGTGTTGAGGGAATCTTCATAATCATCTTGAGTTATCTGCATGGAATTTTTTTACATTTGAAGTAATTGTATTTCTTTTGGTTTGTCAACATATCCTTCATCTGTTTCTTCCTCGACTAGGTTGTTTTGATGATTAGTTCTTACAGAGTGATGAATGGGTTGTTCATCATTTCTTCTTTCTATCCTCATGAGTTGGGGATTGAAATGCCTCCTGAACTGGTTAGGGTTCCTCACCCCACCTTCTTGAGGAAATTTGTTGGTATTACCGTTATCCATCTCAAATCTAGACATATTATTTTTCAAATTTCTAATTAGTCTAGACATATCGTCCATTCAGGCTTTATGGGAATCTTTGACTAGATACGAGGGACCAAAATCTCCTTTAACTTTCTCTGTGTCATCTTGATCAAAATTTTGATTCATTTTAACTAAGACAATCATATTCCCTTTAATATATAATGCGTCATCTTACATTATCAGAAGATTGGAGCTCTTCTTTCTCTCAATACCTTGACAAAGTCTGCATCAAAATCCCCAACATATGTGACCTTGGATACTTGTTGCAAAGGATTATATCTCTAGGAATCTTGTTGTAAAGATTATTAAACCTTATTTTGAGGTCAAGACAAACTCATTTGTTTTCTTTTTGAGGGATCCAAACCCAGTCAAGTAAATAGGATATCCCTCTTTTCCCCCCACTACTTCATAAATGTACACTCAAGATCTTGGCAACTATCAATGGAGGTTGTAGGGAGTTCTCTAAACCATTTACAAACATATATTTCTAGGGTTTGAATAAAAAACGTCATGAAGACATCGCCATGCTCCACGGAAAAGTTTTTAGTGAAATCTTGGAAGGATACTAGGTGTTCTTCAACATATAGGGTTGGTTCACCATTGTACTTGGGTAACAACTTGAAGTAATTTTCACGGAGGTCATGAACACACATAGGAAGATTTAATGGTCCAAATATGGCCATGACCCAAGAGTTTAAAGGTGGTATGGGAGGTTGATTTACCCCCAACTCTTCCTCCTCCTAATTTTTCTATAATATTTTGCAGGGTGCGATTATGGGATTCAACAAACGTAGAATCAATTGGTTTATCAATTAATTCAAGAGATTCGCTACCTACAAAAGCAACAGAAGGAGAAGTTTCCAAATTATGTTTATTTGAAGATGAAGATATTTGATGTTCTCGCAGATTTATATAGGTCATAAGATTCTATGGATCTGAGTATACTATAGTATGCTTAGGATCTGGGATGCTTATGGTATGTATTTTATTAGATTCTATATCTTTTCTTTATGGATTTGCTAGGTTAAATAATCAACATCCAGGTGCTTGAAACTTGTTCACCCTTGACTACCAAATATTTCAATGTCGTATACCAGGGAAATATATCTTCAAATTATGTTTTCCGACAATAGTTCTATTTCATATGTTGTCCCTCAAGATGATCCAGGATGTGAGTGGAACGATGTTGAGGCACCCCAAGAGATAAGACCCAAAACAGGCCTTAAATCCATGCTTATAGTAGTAGAAATTGTGCAAAAATGTGGGATACTTTTTTATCTCTCTCTTATGTTGTGTGAAATTGCAAGTAGTCAGTGCTCCCCGATGTATCTTGACAAGGGACTAATCGCCTCTCATGGATCCTTGAAATCTGGCGGTGGTGAGTTTACTAATCACTTGCAGGTTTTGGTGTAATGACATCCGTACTACCAAAAAATGGTATCAGAGGTAGAGGTCACGAGTTCAATACACACTCGGCTCGTGTTGAGGGGGATATTGTTGCATGAAATTGCAAGTATTTAGCGCTCCCTGGTGTATCGTGACAAGGGACTAATCGCCTCCCGTGGATCCTTGAAATCTGTAGGTGGTGAGTTTACCAATCACCTGTAGGTTTTGGTGTAATGGAAACCGTCCTTCCAACATCTTAGAGAAATATCCTCCCTCAAACAGTTCCAGACCAGATATCAAAACATTCATCCTCAAGAGGCATTTGTCTAGGAGTGCTTTAGACAATTAGATTTTAAGAGTTGTGAATGATGGATTTAGAAGAAATAAATGATAAGCATGTGAGGCAACTTTAAGGTGAATGTCATAGTTTATGGAAAGAACAACATGTTGCGCAATTAATAATTCATTAGTTCTAATAGCTATATCAAATCATTAAATAATGGATCAAATAGTAAAAATTTACATACATTTAAATCCATGGAGGTACCCTTTGCATATCATTAAAAAAATGAAAAAATGACAAGAAGTGGTCATACATTCAAAGGAAATAACTTCAGTATCATAAGCTATACAATATGCAGTTACATTGTTCACGTCATAAAACTTGTTTCTTGAGATTTTATTAATGGAGATCATATACAAGAAACCAAAGAAATGGGATAGTGGCTTTACAGGAACACATGCACAAAAGAAGCACAGAATGAAGCAAAACAAAGGGGATGAATCTCTTAAAGCCTGAAACCTTAAAGTATGTGTATGTCTGAGGGGGTTATTGTTCAAACAAATCTGGTTATAATAAAATATTAAATTCCCCTAAGTGTCGACCCTAAAAATAAGCTCCTTACGATGATTTGTAGTTGTCTATATTTGTAGGAAAACCATTTACTTGAACCAATATGGCTTCTTGAAAATGGTTTCTTTTTGTCAGAATCTTGATACCATCTCTGGTATTCTAACCGTTCCTATATTACCAACTGATTTCACTTGATTTTACTTGGAATAAACCACTTTATACTACTAGATAGGCCCTCTTGATACTGTTGTTCAGTGTGCTCTCCTTGTCCAATTGAGCCTTTGTTTGAATCCTTCTGAGTGGCTCATTTTATTCCCATCAATGCATTATGACTCCTTCACCCCGAATACCAAGGTGATAGGATAAATATTTCCTTCCAATGGATGACACCCAGTAACACAGAGCATGATTGGTCAATCCCTTGCATCCTTTGCTTGAATCGTCTCTAGTTCTCTGGTTAGATTAGCCAATGCATGTTAGGATAGATTCCCAAATGTTTTTTGGACCTCAAAGTTAGGCCAATGATACTAGAGAAGGACATTCCTCCATTAGTTAAGTGTAAAACACTCTCCCAACATATTATTCCAAGATGATTCATAATCCACTCTTGAATGGAGGGTTTGCATAGGTGGGTCATCATCTAAAACACCTGGCATCTAAGTAACTCACCTTTGGAAATTATATCACTCGTAGATCAGTGTCTCATGATCTCTACCATTTTCCCTTACAATATTTTGAGACGTGTTTACGTAGACAACTAAGAAGAGGTCATGATTTTCCACACTTGTTATGATCTATGAATATCCCGGGCTCACATGATGACACATGTCAAGGTGATGATTGTTGTCTCTTGTTAGGTGCAAGAAAATGGAATGATGATGAGTAAAAGGATGTGAACGTGAGGCTAGACATCTTTTTATGTGTCACATACTTTCCAAATGATTTGGAATATTGTCAATGAATCCTCCACTCGCCTGATACATTCTCCCTTGTGCTCCTATTCGAAACATTCATCCTTTACCCAGTGGTTTGACGTTATTTTGAAAATTGAGGGAAACACGTGAAATTGGGTGATGTCATGATGATGTCACTCTAAATTCATGGACACAAGGAAAATTTGGATTGGTCCTTGTTAGTGTTGAAGTGCACTTTTGGAATTGGCTTGTGTGCAGTTGCGTTGGTTATGGAAACCAAAGTTTCAATGGGGGATTCCTTGTACAAGTGGCACCCTTTGATGATCTCAAAATTATTCATTGTTGATGTCTCTGACTACCTTCAAATTCCCTGGTGTCCAAGTGCACAACTACAATGGCCCAAGGTGGCATTGAGTGAGTGGGTGTAAATGTTTCAACTGACATCGTCGTTACGCCGATACCAAAAATTGATACCAAGGAAGTTCACATGAACTCTATCGATACACCGGAGGAGTTCACAAAATTATTTCCAATGCACAAATCTAAAACCCAACCCTTGCTGACTAGTGAACTTCCCATCGATGAGGCTAGTACACCAACATAATTCAAATGATGGCCTCCTGTACATGGCCTCATGTATTGATTTTTGTGTCAGTTAAAGATTATAAAACCTAACCGGACTTTCCATTTGATGTTATCACTTGATACATAGTCAAAGAACCAAGAATATCGAGAAGAACCCAACAATGAAAATACCAACCACCATCAAACTTTTTCTATCCAATGAGTCCAATTGAAGCTTCCAGGTAGGTTTTTTATTTCTCCCTATGCATATTTCTCTTACAGGTCGAGATTTGAGTATTTCATTTAAACCTAACTCCATCTATCTATTGGTCAAGCCCCAATTTCCCCTTCAACTGTACCCTATTCTCACCACTTCTCTGCACCTTAACCCCTATACCTCAACTTCGACCTAACTACAACCCTTTATTCCTAGACATTCCATGTATGCGAAGAAGGCCTTCCTTAGTGCAAACCTAGCTAAGACCAAAAATCATCTGCACCTTCTCGCTATACTCAAACACAGACTGAGACTTTACCGTACCTCCACCTTGGCATTAGAACAATGCCTCGAGGAATGAGTTTAGAATTTCCTTGAAGATAAAGTCACCCCATAACCGAGCCCTATCTCACTCCTCCCAATGGTCTAGAATGGGAAAATTTTGTGATTCAAGCCCATATTGGTAGGGTTTTGATCATCCATAAAGTCATCGATACCATCTTCCTTAATCACTAGGAGTGATATGGGAGCACAAATACAGGACCAAGTATCACAATATTTGTGACTACTTCTTGGCTCCAATTTAGTATTTCATCTTCAATTCACCCACTCCGTGCATGACTGATAAGGCCTAGGCAATAGTGCAAAGTATAGGATATTGGTATCTCTTGGACTATGGGACATACATAAGGATATATGGAGCCATCAAAGATCTTCATCTTCTCCCCATGTTTTTCCCTCATAGATTAGTGTTGCGAGAGATCACATATTTGTTGGTTATGGAGCATGATTATCTTCTCGATTCAAAGGTCTTTGTTTTCAACCATTTTTATGCCCCATGAATACTTTACACCCTGGAAGAATTTACACTCTTCCACACGAGGGAGTGCAAAGGAGGGTTACCCCCTCTGCGGGGGTTTGGACCGAAGGAAAAATTTCCTTGTAAAAGTATATTGAAATTTCATTGAAAATATGGACCATTCATTATAAGGTCGCATATTTGACGATATAAGTTATGTTAGGGTTTCTTTTCCCTAGAAGGAAACCCTTTTTTATGAGGTAAATGTATTGCGGTTATGCATGATTGTGAATATTGTATTCTGAGCGAGGAGGCTGTGAGAGAAAGAAGAGGAAGTTATAATGAGTTTGTTGTAGGTTGTATCCCTTCATTTGTTGGATAATAATAAAGGAAGGACCTGGAAATTTCTCTGGTGGACCTAGCCCACACTGGGTGAACAACGTATATCTGTGTCTCTATTGTATTGTGTATATTTGTGTTTTATTTCTGCATTTGTTTTATTATATTGCTTCACGATCTTGTTTTTCTAACAACTAGTATGAAAGCGAAAGGTAACTCGCAGGAAAAAAGGGTTCATGGTTCAAGTGGGAGCAATGGCGGAAGATGGAAAGTTTAGGGTCGAGAAATTTAACGTTCAAAACTACCAGTTATGGAAGATGCAGATGGAATATTATTTATATCAGAACGATCTATTCCTACCATTGGGTGGAATAGAAAAGAATCTGACAGCCATGAAGGATGAAGAATGGGAGGTTCTTGACAGAAAGGCACTAGGAATGATACAACTGAGCCTGACAGTGTTAATGCCTCTCAATATTTTGAAAGAAAAGACAATGAAGGAGCTGATGGACACATTGGATAAACTATATGAAAAACCCTCAACGTCCAATAAGGTATTTCTAATGAAGAGATTATTTAATATGAAGATGTTAGAAGGTGGGTCTATTGTAGATCATTTAAATGAATTTAATAGGATTACTAATCAACTAAGTTCTGTAAAATTGGACTTTGATGATGAGGTCAGGGATTTTTTAATCTTGTGCTCATTTCTAGAAATCTAGAACGGCTTGGTCATGGTTGTAAGTAACTCTGTCTCTGGTTCAAATACTTTAAAATTTGATGATGTTTTTGGTGTTATCCTTAGTGAGGAAATACGACGGAAAAGAACATGTGAGACATCAGGTAATGCATTGAACATGGATAACAAGGGAAGATAAAAGGATAGAGGAAAGGGCTCAGGGAACCACGAGAATTCTAGGAAGGGAAAATCCAAATCCATATTTGGAAATATAGAGTGTTGGAATTGTGGGAAGAAATGACATTTGAAGAAAGACTATAGAGCTCCAAAGAAACAAAGAGATGGACATCATGAGAAAAATCGGGAAGCAAATTTAATAAGTGATGTGTTACAAGATGCTTTGATTCTTTCTGTAGATAATAATTCCAAGTATTGGGTAGTATATTCAAGGGCTTCATTTCATGCCACACCCCATAGGAAACATTTTATAGATTATTTTCAAGGTGATTTTGGATAGGTTCATTTGGGTGATGATGCACCATGAAAAATGGTTGGAATGGGAAAGGTAAAAATAAAGAAAAGCAATGGAAACAAATGGTTGTTGAAAGAGGTAAGACATGTTCCAGATCTTAGTAAAATCTAATTTCAATAGGGTAGTTGGAAAGTGAAGGTTGTATATCCATATTTACAGATAAGGTGTGGAAGGTCACCACATGATCATTGGTGATAGAAAAAGGAGAGAAGGTAGGTACATTGTATTTATGTACTAGTAATACTGGCTCTTCTATCTCTTTAGCTTCTATAGGAGTGGATACAACAATATGGCATCATAGGCTTGGACACATGAGTGAGAAGGGGATGCATATACTTCACAAAATAAATTTGTTTCCAGATCTTAAACAAATTGATTTGGATTTCTGTGAGCATTGTGTTTATGGAAAACAAAAGAGAGTCATATTTCTCAGAGTCAGAAAAGAAAATAAGAGTGAAAGGTTAGAGCTTTTGAATACAGATGTATGGGGACTAACTTAGGTATCATCTCTTGGTGGATCTCATTATTGGGTAAAATCATGAAGATGGGTAACACTTTTGCTTGTTTTATGACAAAAAAAACTGTATTTTCACAAGTTCTTCAACTTCCGGCATACAAAAGTATTTTTTTTTATTTAGAATTTCACTTTACAGTAAAAACAAAACTTGTG
>ML786753.1:204593-261528 GCA_009831015.1 Picea engelmannii | reverse complement strand
TTAAATAAAATTAGATAAAAACAATGAAAATGAAAACAAATTATACCCAATGAAAGAAGATTCAATTTTAAAAATGTTGGTATCAATTCTCAAACTAAATTCTGAGTATTTGTAGGAGTCCACTACCTCCAAAGATGAAGTAATATGGAGATAATTTGCAATTTCCTGCAAACAGTCTCATTTTCAAGTTTTCGGCCGAAATATTCTTTCGACCGAAACCTAGTTTTTAACGGAATCCATTAAAAATAAACGTTTTGGCCAAAAAGTATTTCGGCCGAAATATGCTTACCATGGGAAAATAATTCATCCAAAAAACATTGTACACGAATTTCGAGGGCACCGTTAAATTTAACGTGAAAATTTTCGGCCGAAAGAAACATTTGTTCGGCCGAAAAATTGCCGCTAGAAATTTTGGAGACCCGATTGTCACGAAAGTGTTACCCAGATTCATGATTTTACCTTATTATGTTACTTTTATTTATGATGAAACTAGAAAAACTTGGGTTTATTGCATTCGACAAAAATCAAATGTTTTTGATACTTTTAAGAAATGGAAAGCTTTGGTTGAGACTGAGACATGAAAAGGGTTGAAGTGTCTCAGATTAGACAATGGAGGGGAATATTGCAACAAGGAGTTTCATGATTATTGTTCATACCATGGGATTCGTAGAGAGAAGACAGTTCGAAGAACACCACAAGAAAATGGTGTGTCAGAAAGGATGAATAGGACTATCATGGAGCGTGCAAGGAATATGAGATTGCATGTTGGTTTTCCCGTACAGTTATGGGCATATGTTGTAGATACTGTTGTTTAATTCATAAGTAGAGGACCCTCAAGCTCTTTGGATGGTAGAATTCCAGAGGAGGCATAGATAGGTAAAAAGGTAAACTATTCTTATTTGAACACTTTCTGTTGTGAATCATTTGTACATATTGATAAATTAAATAGAACAAAGCTTGAGGAAAAATCCAAGAAGTGTACCTTTATTGGATACGATGTTAATGATTTTGGTTATCGCTTATGGGATTATGAAAATAACAAAATCATTAGGATTGGAGATTTCATATTCAATGAGAAGGTCATGTACAAAGATCAGTTGTAGGGAAAGAAACAAGAAAAATAAAAACTGGAATACATCGTGCTTGATGAGATCACTAAAAAATAAATTCCAAAGGTACCAGAAAATCATAATGTACAATAAAAGGATAAGCATGCACCTCAAAATCCTGCAAGTGTTGTTAGAATATCTACCAGGTTAAGTATACCCCCTGAACGATACTCTCCTTCATTGTATTATTTATTGTTGATTGATTCTAGTGAACCAAAATGTTATGAAGAAGCAATGCAGGTCGACACCAAAACGAAGTGGGAGAAAGGCATGAAAGAGGAAATGGATTCCTTGGTAAATAACTAGACTTGGGACTTGGTTCATTTTCCCGTAGGAAAGAGAGCATTGCAAAATAAACGGGTTTACAAGTTGAAGGAAGAAGATGGAGGAAAAAATTGGTACAAGGATAGACTTGTTGTAAAGGGGTTTTCACAAAAGAAAGGTATAGATTTTGATGAAATATTTTCTCCTATTGTTAAAATGACTTCAATTAGGACTATTTTAAGTATTGTGGCAATATAAGATTTGAATCTTGAACAATTAGATGTACAAACAATTTTTCTCCATGGGGATTTGGAGGAAGAGATTTATATGTAGTAGCCACAGGGGTATGAGGTCAAATGGAAGGAGAATATGGTATGCAAGTTGAAGAAGAGATTGTATGGCCTAAATCCAGCTCCAAGGTAGTGGTATTTGAAGTTTGACAAGTTTATGACATAACAAGGTTATAGTAGATGTCATTTTGATCATTGTATTTATTTTAAAAGGCTAGAAAATGGAAGCTATATTATCTTGCTATTGTATGTAGATGGCATGCTTGTTGCAGGGTCTAATATGAAGGATATAAATGTGCTCAAGAAGAAATTAGCTAATTCATTTGCAATGAAGGATTTTGGTGCTGCAAAGAAAATCCTTGGCATGAGAATAACAAGAGACATGAAAAATCACAAATTGACATTGTCTCAAGGTGAGTACATAAAGAAGGTGTTGGATAGGTTTAGCATGAAGAATGCAAAACTAATTAGTACACCTTTGGCCATCCATTTCAAATTAACTAAGGAAATGTGTCCAAAGACACATGAGGAGATAGAATACATGTCCAGGGTCCCTTATTCATCAACAATTGGCAGCTTGATGTATGTGATGGTTTGCACAAGACCAGATATTGCACATGCAATGGGAGTTGTGAGCAGGTATATGAATAATCCAGGTAAATAACATTAGGAGGCAGTAAGTATATTCTCAGGTACTTGAGTGGTACTGCTACTCATGCATTATGTTTTGGAGGTTCATACACTATTCTACAGGGATATGTTGATTCAGATATGGCAGGTGATAAAGATAGCAGGAGGAGCACCACAAGGTATGTTTTTACCATAGGTGGAACAACAAAAATTTGGATTTCAAAACTGCAAAAGGTTGTTTCACTTTCAACAATAGAGGCATAGTATGTTGTTGCTATAGAGGCTAGTAAAGAAATGATTTGGTTACAGAGGTTTATGGAGGAATTGGGAAAGAAGCAGGAGAATAGGAGGTTGTATTGTGACATGTAGAGTTCCATTCATCTTTCTAATAAATTAGACTTCCATTCAAAGAATAAGAATATACAAATCATGTACCATTTCATATGATTCATCCTGGAAGATGGACATTTGAAGTTGGAAAAGATACAAACTAGCTAGAATCCTGCAGACATGTTAAAAAAGGGAGTAACCAGGGAGAAACTGAGTTCCTTCTCAGTTTCAGTTGGTCTTCAAGAATGACTATGAATATGAGAAGTTTCCCAGGTCCAATAAGGTTCATAGTCCAATAGATAGAACATCGGTGTAGTTGTTGAGATCAATCTCCAAGTGGGAGATTGTTGGTTGTGGAGCCTGATTATATTCCTGATTCATAGGTCTTTGTTTTCAGCCGTGTTTATACCCCATGAAGAATTCACACCCTGGAATAATGTACACTCCTCCATGCAAGGAAGTTCATAGGGGGGTTACCCCCTTTACGGGGTCCGGGGGCAAGAAGGGCCCTGAAGGAAAAACTGCCTTGTAAATTTATATTGTAATTTCATTGAAAATATGGACCATTCATTATAGGGTCACAGATCTGATGGTAGAATTTATCTTAGGGTTTTTTTCCCTAGAAATAAACCCTCTTTTATGAGGGAAATGTATTGCATCTATGCATCATTGTGAATATTGTATTCTGAGCGAGGATACTGTGAGTGAAAGAAGAGGAAGTTACAACGAGTTGGTTGTAGGTTGTATCCATTCATTTGTTGGATAATAATAAATCAAGGACCTCAAAATTTCTCTAGTGGACATAGCCCACACTGGGTGAACCACGTATATCTATGTATCTATTATATTGTGTATCTTCTGTGTTTTATTTCCACATTTGTTTTATTTTATTGCTCTGCGATCCCGTTTTTATAACAATATTAGACCATGACCCACAGAGTCATAGCCTCACTCTCCAGAGATAATAAATTCATCTAGCCTCTTTTACCATTATGGATCGGATCATACTCCTTTGGAGACATTAAACATGCTCATTGAGTATGATCCTGTTGACATGACCTAAAGGAAGTGGTAAAGGAATATTGCAACAAGCACATACATAGATGGGATTACACATCAACCAAGTGGGAAGAAGAAGAGATCCATTGTGTTTCTCGAACATATGAAGAAGTTATTTTCAAAAGAAAAGGAAAACCTCTGGGCATGATATCAGATGAGGAAAAATCTCGGGAAGAGGTACAAAGGGGAGATGAAGAAGAGGTTGAAGTAGAAATGGAAGCCATGACTACAACCTAAAATTATGAATCAGAGGTAGAAAATGAATAAGAAAATAAAATTAAATCCACCGCAAATGCCAAGGATGAGGCAAAAAAGAAACAGAAAGAAGCCAAGGAGGAAGCCACAAACAAGAAATGAAGGAAGAAAGAGAAAGTGCAAAACAACAAGTAGGATGATGCTAAAAATAAATGACAAGAAGAAGAAGCTAAAACTAAAGAAACAAAAGAAGCAACAAAATTTTAGAAGACAACAATTGAGAAAGAAGCAATATAAGCAACAACGACAACATACGCCAAAAGTGGTAGCAACAACAACAACTGAGAAAGAAACAACTGATGAGGAAGGAAAAAAAGAAGTTGATGAGGATCAACGTAAATAGGATAAATATGCATTGAATGGTGATACTTCTCCCATCGAAAATGGAATCCTAACATCGTCAACAAAGGTTCCTCTCATTGGTGGTCACCTCCCAGTCAGTAAACTAGGGTTGTGAATTCACATGCCCTATAATCCCAACAAGGTGGAAAATTTGAAGAAGTTCAGATTTGACAAAACCATGGGTAGGAATACACACCGAAAAAATAGAAAATCCACCAGTTAACGAAGGAAACCCCTTATTATTTGTCACAAAGAATCTGATGATAGAGGATTTTATAAAATATCTACTTTTTATCGCATCCACCGATACCGATTTCACATTGGCGACAAAACAAAACCTCAAGGATCTAGTACCCAAAAACAAAGACAAGGATGATAAGATTTAAGAATTGGAGGCATAGGTCAGGAAAGGGAAAAAATATAAATGGAGCCTTAGAGAATCCAATCCATGTGCTGAGAAGGTTAGGGTAGAGCTCAACGCAACGACTACAGATATGTATGCACATCTTCAATTTTTTCAATAGTTGGCAACACAAATAATATATCAACACAACTATTTTCAATCCAAGAATGTCCAATTCATCACCATCCATGAAGGATTAAATGATATGAAATGATGGATTGTTGAGAACCCAGTTTCTCCAACCGAGATTCCCCACAGTCCAGATGGGGAAATAAGAATCGACCATGCTTCCATTGATCAATTCCAATAAGCTAGGGAGAGGGATGAAAAGGAAACACAAAGCTCACTATCAATCTGTGCACAACTTCACAAAGCCGCACATGTTTTGACACATAAGGGGAAATAACCTCCTATAGAAGAGCTTGGGAAAACCAAGATAGAGGAGAAACTCTTTGAAGAAATTTAGTGAAACATGAATCAAAGACAAGAGCGTCCTCAAACAAATACAAAAGTGACAATGGATTGAATGGAGGAGCACCTCGTCTGGCCAACCAAGACTCAAACTATGATCCACGATTTCATGGCCAATCTGATGAGGCACATGAAAACTCTTTCGTGAAACTCGACATCTCATGCAACTTATCTAGAAGAACTATTTTATCACAGAGTTATATCAATAAAATTCAAACATGCATCTTGAGAAACCTATGTGAGGGACAAAGAAAAATAAATAAGACAAAATAACAAATTCAAATTTTCCCACAACTACCTTCTATTTTGTCTTTTTTCTAATCATCATCAAATTCGTCCTATTGTAACACTTGTCAACAAAATTCAAGAAGGGGAAGCTGAAGAGACTTATAATTGCTTCTTGTAGAATCCAAGAAGACATTATCAGTAGTTACTCAAACTACTATAAGTAGAGGAAGAGGCCCATTTTGAAGGGGCTCTTCAAGCATTGTATATTCGAAAAGTACTTTGAGAATTAATATTGAGAAGCCCTCAGGGCCATTTAGTTTGAGAAAATAATGTGTGTGGATGGTAGATTGATGTAAACTATTTTTCATCTAATTTTATGTTGTTTACATTTGTTGTAAGAATGTTCTTTTGCTTATAGACTATTCTTATGGAAATACAAATATTTATTATAGATTTATTTAATCTTTCTTATCTTCTTTGAACTGTGATGATTAATTGTTTATGTATGTAATTACATGACTTAGAATAATATTATTATGCTATTTAAATGCATTTTCTATCTAACCTTGTTCCTTAACATCTACCTAGAAGAGGTCGTTCCCAAGGATTAGTTGAATTTATAGCTGCACATTACTTACTATAATTACTCCTAGCTAGGATAAGATATGTTATATTTCATTTATTCACTTAGTTAGTTTGCATTTTCATTCCCATTTCATTCATAACCATCCAATCACTCCTCAAACCAAGTAATGGAAGTCGATCCAGAATCCATATGGGTCTCTTAAACCAAATGGTGCACAGTCTAATTGGGACCATGAATCAGGGAGTACCCCTTACTATTGACATGAAACTATTACACCTCAACATACCTCCAACATTTCAATTTTACAGGAAATCCGACCTTTAATCAAATAAAAAAATATATTATTAGTCCGTGGACTCAAAACTGGGGTATTTCATTCCCCTCCCCCTTATTTTGGCACTATCTTGAGTGCATGTACAAAAGAGAAATAAAAATTTCAAAAGTATTCAAATATTCATGGGTCCAAGTATTCAAGTATTCAAGTATTCAAAATTTCAAAATTTCAAAAGTATCATATTTAGGATCATAGTAGGTCCACTGAACCTTTACCAATCATATGGATCGATTCCAGAGAACTTTGACCTTCCTATCCAATATGTACACTGGTTGGAACTGGAAGTCTCATTTTGGCTCCACTTGAATCAATTTCCAATTAATAACATGGTTAGGGTCATGTAGAAACTTGTTTGGAAAAAAGACATGAAATACATTGTGCACATTCATGGAAGAAGACCATGCAAGCATGTATGCAATTGGCCCTATTCTGTCCAATTTCTCAAGTGGACCACAAAATATGGTTGTTAGATTTGTACAACTTCTTAACATGTATTCAATCACTTGGTTGACTCTCTCTATCAGCCCATCTGACCATGGATAGTATGTTGTGTTAAAATTTAGATTTGTACCAAATAATTTAAATAATCCTCTCCAAAAGTTTGAAGTAAACTTTTTATATCTGTCTAAAAAAATTTCCTTAGGTATTCCATGCAACCTAGAAATTTACCTCATGCAAGTTTCCGCAATATTAGCTTCTGGATGAGTCTTTTTTACAAGAAAAGATGAGCAGTCTTTGTCAAGTTATCCACCACTACCATTATTGAATCGTGTTGTCTTGTTTTCCTTCACAATTTAGTAATAAAATCAATGGTTAGCAATTCCATTTATTATCTAGAATTGACAATGGATGCAGCAATCCCGTTGGGTGTCTATGCTCAACTTTCACTCTCTGACATTCCATACATATGAAAATGTATTCAACAACATCCTTCTTCATTTCTGACAAAAAATATTGGCTTCTTATTGTTGAAATTTGTTTTTGGTAAATGGGATTTTCAACATATGGAACATTATGCATTTATTTTAATACCAAATTCCTAAGTTCTTTGGAATTAGGAACACAATTCTTTTGTATGCATAAGTACTCCATCTTCCTTAATCTTATATTCTTTAAATTTATGTTGTACATTTTCTTTTTGTAAAATTTCTTTTACATGTAGGTATTGTTGGTCTGTAACAACATCTAAAATTCTTCTATTTAAACTATAGATGATTTAAGGGATAAATTTTGCAAATGGGATAATTTTCCATGGTTTTTCCCAGAAAATGATTCACCAATTTCCATTTTTTCTAAAAATGATTCTCCCAACTTCCATAGAATAAAATTATTTTACCTTTAAAATCACCAAAATTTTATAGAAACTACATAAAAATCCTTAGAAATTTGAATATTTTTACAAAACTGTTGCCAAACATTCTACATTTTGCATATTAAGGACTAGTAAGAATAGCGTAGGTTTCTACATTCTAATATAAATTTCCATCCTTAAAATTATCCCTGCTTTAAGTACGAACTATGCATACTAATGACTGTAGAATGAATGATATGTACTCTTCTACTGAGTGCACCAACAAAATTATTTTATTTTTGTTTGATATACTTGATGTCAAAGTCATATTCACTTAAAAATTCTAGCCATCTTGTTTTCCTGGCATTTAAAGTTGTTTTTTCAAAAAGATATTTCATAGAACTATGTTCTATCCTTAATTAAAATTTCTTCCCCATTAAATAATATCTCCACATATTCAATGCATCAACTATGGCAACAAGCTCCAAATCATGTCTGACATAATTCCTCTCATGTTCTTTAAGCCTTCTGGACTCATAACTAATGACATGTCTGTTTTAAGTGAGGAATCCACCAATTCCTTCTTTTCATGCATCTATGCATACCACAAAATTTTCGTTTAGGTCATCAATCTTGACAATAGGTGCATTAGTTAGTAACTATTTCAAAAAATTAAAATTTTCTTGACACTCTGTTTCCATTCAAACTAAATTCCCTTCTTTTATAAAGAATTCATGGGATGAACAATTTTAGAGAATCCTACTATAAATATCCTGTAGTATCAAACTAATCCCACAAAATACATGACTTTTGAAACATTCCTTGGTTTTGGCCATCCTCTAATGGATTCAATATTCTCTAAATGCACCACCATGCCTTCTTTTGAAATAATGTGCCCCAAATAATGGATATAGTTTTGGTAGAAAGAACACTTTATTATCTTGGCATATAGTTGATGTCCCCTTAGAAATTGCAACACCAACCTCAAGTGATGTTTATTCTTTTCCTCGGACTTAGGATATATAAGTATGTCATCTAAGAAAACATTGAAAAACTTATCCAAATAATTTCTAAATATTCCATTCATTAAGAACATAAAGACAATTGGTGCATTGATAAATCCAAATGACACCATTACAAATTCATAATACCCATACCTGGTTCTAAAAGTTGTCTTAGTGATTTTTTCTTCCTTGATTCTCACCTAGTGATATCCTAATCTCAAGTCTATATTTGAAAATATCTTTGCACCTCTTAGCTGATCAAAGAGGCCATCAATTCTGGGTAGAGGGTATTTTTTCTTTCACAGTGGCTATATTCAGTTGTCTAAAGTCAATAAATAGCCTCATTTTTCCATTGTTCTTTTTCACAAAGAGTATTTGTGCTCCCCAAGGTGAAACACTTGGGTGTATGTACCCTTTCTTCAATAATTATTCTAAATGAATTTGTAATTATTTTAATTCTGGTGTACGCATTCTGTAAGTATTTTTTTATACTAGGGAAGCTCTTGGTGGAAATGCTAGTATTTCTTGAAATACATTATGAAACTATTGCAACACTTAATAATATTCAATACTTGGCCCTTTGGTATTTTCTATCTTCCCCACATGAGATACATATAATTGACATCCTTTCATGAAACACATCTTTAGTTGTAAGGCTGAAATCTTTCTTATAGAAATGGGTGTTGGAATTCCTTTCACAATGCTTTGTTTTCCTTCTTCATCAAGACAAATAAATGTCTTGTTATGACAATATAGGACAACATGATACTTTCCAAACCAATCCATTCCAATTAGGATATCATAATATTCTAATGGTATGATATTCATATCATCACTGATATTCACTCCATTCACATTTATTGGACAATCTTTGACAATCTCATTGATCCTTCTTTTGGTTCTAGTGGCTAGTTGAATAACCCTGATTTTTCAAGCTTAATTTTCTTCAAATTAAACATGTTCACTAATTTAGAATTAATGTAAGTATGGATTACTCCTAAATCAATTAAAATAACATCAGGATAATTAATGATCTTACCTTCCACATCAAGTAGATGAGATTGGCGTTTTTCTTGTCGATATTCTAAGGTTGCATATATTCTTGGAATATTTATGCTCATGTATTCTACTGTAGTATGCTATTGGATTTTGTGTAATATCCTCATCTTGTCTTCTCTGTGAGGGAAATCCTCGTATGTGTGATATTCTTGATATCCCCAACATTTAATGGGTGGTATTCTCCTTTTTCCCAATGAGTTTTCCCTCTTATATTCATTCTTAGCATGTTGATCTTGGTGATCTGTATTATAACTATTTCTATTGAAAGGAGGTTTGAATCCCTTTATTCTCTAATCAAACTTTTCCTTCTTCTGATCATTCAATTATTTCTGCAAAGAGTCCCTTCCCTTTCCTTGCTCATACAGACACTTAGCCTTTCTGATTGTTTCTTTTAGAGTTTCGGCCTCATTATATCAAATCTTATATGTATAAAAATATGTAAGTCCACTCAGAAACCTCTATATCTTCACCTTTTCATATTTGATAAATCCCACATACTTCAACAATCCTAAGAAATTATTCTCATATTCTCCCATGGTCATGCTCCCAAACTTGAGTTCAAAAAAATCTTACATATTCTTGTCATAGTACTACTTTAAAAGATGATCCTTCTAAAAATATTTCTTGAAATGCTTCCATGTAATCCCACTCTCATTAATGTACTCAACTTTCTTCAACTAATCCCACCACATAACAACTTTTCCATGCAAATGGTATGTGGAAATCCTAGCTTCTAGGTTAGATGAGTGGTCATGCAACTAAAAATACTTCCTAATTCCAAGAAACCATTATTCAAAATCATATTCCATTTCTCTTTGAGAATCAAAGGATGGTGGATTAATCTTCCTAATCTCTCCTTGCAAACTGTCCAATTCATATCTCTTCTTCTTTGATGCCTAACATGAGACACTTTTGGACTGCTCATTCAATCCACATATGCATAAAAATTCTTATCTAAGTAAGGAGGTGACTAATTTCTATGAACTCGTCTAGCACTTGAGTGGCTGGGTTTTCTCTAGTTATCTCTTCTTTCATAGTGTTTACCTTCTTCCTCATGTCTTGAGCTCAATCCATCATTTTCTTGTCTCTGCAGCTGATTTAAGATTTGCATCATTTGAGAATTTATTTGTTTCTTCTCATCTGTTTCTCTCGTTATCCTTTCGTTTTTATCTCTATAACTCTGCACTTCCATTTTGAGACTTCTCATATTCTCTACCAATTTTGTTGGTTCCACTCTGCTCCTATGTCCATTAGATTTTGTCTCATCATTAGCCACACTGATATTTTGACCTTTAGGTTATCTCTCATGAATGTAGTATCCTTGTGCATCTTCCATGATTCTCATATTCAATATTGGGCTTGAATTGATCTTCTTATACCTCTAATTCTACAAAAAGTGCAAACAACCATTTTTGTTAGAATTATGCATATTATTGAAATTTGTCAATTAACGCTACAGGTGCTTCGTCTCAATTCATGAAGAATTATATCACACTTCTTCAAATACTAATAAATCCAAGTTACTCTCCTCTACATAAAATTTCTAATTACTATTCTTATGTCTAAATACGATCTTTGAGCTTAAGTTTATGGATTCATGAAAACACCATTTTCACCCCATTCATACACTTTCTCCACTGGTGCAATTTTAACGGAACCAACTTCTGTCAACCGCAGAAGAAAATATGTTCATAACCAAGAAATTTTTTGTATCAGGAACTGATAATAATCATAATGGTGAACACAAAAAAACCTTCATATTCTCCATTCATCACTCCAGTAAGATTCTACAACAATTTGGAATCTACAACCTTGTCCTTTTTTACAATTTTTTTCCATACTTGGAATTTTTAGCAAAACTAACTAGCTCTCAGTCCGTGCACTTTTAGGAAAAATTCACTAAAACAAAGTCATATATCTTGATGAGTATGAAAAATGTCAAGCAAATAAAAGTTTCTATTTTTGAGATCTAGGATCACTTTTCCTCTGAAAATCCCAAAAATCTCCAAAAAGTGGCATGGAATAGTGGATTTTGGCCTAGTTTAGCATCCCCTTTCCAAACCCTAATAATTTACCCAAATCCTTCATTGGTTATTTTCATGTCTTATTTTTGGACTCTCTCCAATAATTTCTCTTAATTTGGATATTTTCCAATGATCTGGACCCATATATTTAAAATCCCCTATTTTTCAATTTTTGTCAAATCCAAGAAGAAATGGCTAGTGGCCCTCTCTGGAACTTTTATATCCCTCCTTACTGAGGAAAACACCCAAAAGATTCATCTCAATTTTACTTAATCTGCTCCAGTTATGGCCAAAATAAGAAAATGCCTCCGTAATTTTTTTTTTTGAGACTATATGAGAGTCTTTCCTACATGGTAATCTGTTAATGTGGCACCGTACATCCACATAACATCCTGAGGGGATTCCATGTCACCCTATATCCCCACCTGGCATGCCCCACCATCCTCCTTTTAGCTTGACCTTTGTTGTTAAATAAAAATAAAAATTATTATTAAATATGGGACCCACCCTTAATGATTTCCACATGGCACCACCACAGTTCCCCATGTCACAGATGAGGTCCACCTCCACACCTTACCTCTAGCACATAACCTGTCCCCACCCTAGATCTAATATCAAATATTGGGGAATCATCAATGACCTGCAATGATCTTGCATTGCTAACATGTGTGAGGGTTAACACTCCCTCTATGATGTGACACATAAACTTGCATGCTCCCTAGATCCAAAAACGAATATCAAGGGATATCAATGGTGGAGAGGGCCTTGTTTTTCATAATTCCTTCAATGATGAAACTCCAATGATGGCGTGCCGCGTATCAAGTTAGTTTTGGAGTGTCATATCGTGGAGGGGGTGTTAAACCTCACACATGTTGGTGAGGCGATGTGATACCACCATGCTCCTGGATCCCACATTACCTATTGGACCTGCCACCACACACTGTAGACCCTACAATTGTGGTTCCACCACTATAACACTATGGAAATCCATGTCACCACTTCCACATCACCTAACACGTGCCCCCCACATCATGATAACGCCATCATATGGAATTTTTTTTTTTTTTCCAATTTTCTCAAAAATCCATATTTTCAAGAAATGATGTTTATGTTCCCCAACACCTTCCACTTCAACATATGCACAAAAAAAACATGCAAATCGGCCTATATCCCAAGTGTTGCAACTGACGTTCTGATACCACTATGTTGTGTACCTAGTGCTAGGAAAACGAAAAAAATTCGCTTGGATGTCATTCTGTAACTTACCTAGACCAATAGTCTGGATCACATTACTGCAGAATAGCTATAAATACCAAATTGTGATGTACCCATCACCAAAAAACTAGAAAATATTTTCTTTGAAACCGATCTGTGATGTACCCATTGAACACCTCTAAATTCACCTTCTTGGGCAAATTTGAATTTCTTTTACTATTTTTTAAATCAAGAAGCATGAAACCAACATATGCATTTAACGAGAACATGTTAAATTATAAAATAAAACCATAACAAGATAGTCACAATATTAACAACAAGCATGCAGGATATAAACACATATCATAGATAAATAATACATAGCAGAATATAAATTACACAAAAAATGCAAAGAGCACTTATATTTAAATAGACCATTCACCAACTAGTTGCAGATGTCGAAAATTCCACCCAACCATAGAAATTGTCGTTCCATATCTCAATAGTAGGTAACCTCCAAGCCAAGGCTATCAATCCACAAGGATGGGTCTTAAGGAGGCTCTAAAAAACACAACATTCCACTAACAATATCTCATGGTTTTCCTAACCACACAACAACCTTATTTTACTAGATCTCTTCCCCTTCATCCTTCACATCCCAAATAAATGAACCCCTTTCTCTACAATGCAGTCCCTCTGGCTATTCCACTTCTTTTCCAGGGCTCCAACGCTACTAGTCAGGAAATATTAATGCTGGAAACTCCAAGGATTCTCAATTATGGATAGTTCTTTCTAAACTGGCATCATTGTCATGCAAACAAGAATCCATTCCTTTATGGAATAATCAACAATTATTTACAACCAATAAGAAAAGGCTCTTCTCTTCCCATAATTTATTTCTCATTAACATACCGAGAGAAAGAATGAATGAGGAATGAGTAACAATGATTAAGGAACCCAAAATAATGAGTAATCAAATGAAATGATGAACCCCCAAACAACCAAAAATGATGTTTATATAATTACATGCAATAAAGCACTAGATGGTCTTCCCCAAGAACTTCATGTAACCACTTTTCCCAACTAATAACAAGATGAGTGAAAAAAATATAATAAAATAATTAGCCCCTTTATCCCCCTCTCTCGTGGAATCACAACCCCCTATGTATGTCCTTGTCTGTCTTGCAACCAACGATTTATTTTATTATCAATATTTAAATCATTACGTTTCTAGGATCTTCAACCTTTCAAGTTTACAGGCACTCCGACCTTTCATCAAATAACAAAATGTTAATTTGGGGACTCAAAACTGGGGTATTACAAGTCCCTCCACATGGACACCCATTGTTTCTCAGGTTCTCACCCTATCCAAGAGTGTGAGATTTCGTCTATTGCTATACATATCTATAATGAATTATTAAATGTTTATCACAACATATACAAATAGGCGAAAAAATTGATAGGAATTAAAATATTCTCATATTTTCATATGTTTTATATGCAGTGTCTTCACATAATTATTTAATTTTGCAACCATACCAACAATAAAGTATCCTTTCTTTATGGCTTTCTGGAACCAAAAGTATATTTACAATGTTATGCCCACGAAATTTTATATGTGACTTATGCTTTTTGATTTTTATTTTATATGAATGTAGTTAGGATATTGAAATTAAAGAAGTTCTTTAAATGATGCCACATTTCAACTGTCATCTTTGAATACAGTAACTTAGTTTTGGTTGAATCTGAATTTTGTAAAAAACTTTGCTTTTCTCACTAAATTACAATGTGACTTTTTATTTGGATGCTTAATCTAAAAACAAGATATCCCAACAAAAATGTTTTTTGTTAAAATTATTCTTAAACAAGTGCCACTGCAATGGCGAAGTCCCTGTCGATATGCCATTTGAATTATGTTGCATGAGAAACAATATATCAATTTTCTTGAAACTAAACATGAGCAGAGGCCTCATAGGAAAAAACTAGTAAACATAAGATATATTCTATGAAAACATGAGTATCCATTGCACATTTTCATACAATGCAAATGTTTCATGAAGATAAAAATTTAATGGTGTGTGGTGACTTGGTATGTCGAGATATCATAATCGCGGGGTATCGATGTCTATGTGTACATGATTATGTTCAGAAGGAATTTTTCTAGTGGGACGGTAGCACCGATGGCCCATTCTGATTTGATGGTGGTTCAATATCCAGGATATGGGAAAGGTTCCCTGGCATGGTTCCTTTTAGGGTCCTATGATATAGTCATATTTTCTCCAGTTACCTATTTGGAAATTTGCTCTGATCATTTTGAGAATGTCTACATGATAAGAATCTCAGGAGTAATGGTCCAGTGGTGTATCTTCTGTTTCAAAGAGGTGTCCAGGTATATCCAAAGTTGGAAAGTGTTGGTTTAAAATTATTGAATGTAAAAGGTCAAAGAAATAGATTTCGACAGTTAAGGGTCAAATTTTTATGTGTTGTTAGCTGTCGAAAGTTCCCAGTTTCGGCAGCTAAAAAGACAGACACAACTCTCAATTAGCTGCTGAAAGTTCTGTTAAGAACACAAAGCTCAAAAATCTCCTCATATCAAGGAAAACAGATTATTCAATGATATCAAAGGAATCTAGAATGATTTTATGGTTATGACTCGTCCTCAATATGCTGCTATCAAGTTCAAATCGAATTATATTTAGTTTTTATAAGTCAAAGCATAACCTATTTCTTGTGATTTTGTTATACTTTCCCTAGTTTTAGAATAGAATACAACAGGAAAAAGGGAGTGGATTTTGAAAATCCAGGAGAGGTTTTTGTTCAGCACAAGCTTAGGAACAATAACCTCTCCCATAATTTACACAAGTGTCAGAAATTGGGAGATTTGAAGGGATCTTTGAGCCCTATTTTTTAGTTTTCTGGATGTTTTGATTGAGACATATTTTTTTGAGAAGTATTCCAGCGAGCTGGAGATGAATTTCAAAAAACAAAAAGAGGTTTTTGTTCAAGACATACTATTATACAAAATCCTCCTCCGGTTTTGTAACATATATTAATATTTGAGAGATATGATCTCATCTTTGACCCCCATTTTTCATAAAATTTTATCCACCTTTTATAGCAGACAGTTCTAACATTCAGTGTAACTGTTGCTATCTTGGGGAAACTGGTTGGATTCGACCTCCTAAGCTTGAGGGGTGGTCTTTCCTATATATTAATTTGATTTTAATGCAAAAAGGGTTGTTGTTCAGTTAGACAGGTAGGGAAGAATGACATGGAAATGTCCCCATCCACTATAGAAATGTTTCAAAAACTGTATGTGACTGTTATGAATGAATATAAAGGCATTATATTTCCAGATTCTTGTGCCGTGTTTAAGTGGTGAAGTTTTTCCCCTGATGTAACTTGTTATTGTCTTGTTTCACATACTGTTTCTTTCTGTATTGTTTATGAGAAGATGATGTGCAAGATTTATTCTTAACACCCTGTGCTGGCTCGAAACAATATTTATGTTTTCTTCCAAGTTTGATATGTAGAATTCGGATAAGTTCTGCTCTACATTTGAAATGAACTTCGATCTATTCTTATTTTCCCATTCTATAAGATCAAAGGATCCATTGGCATGATTACCCTACCTGGTCACATTTTGTCTCAGTTATTAATTCATCTATCATTTTAACCTCTTGACTCCATTTTTCCCAATGGCCCTCTTTTGTTGTCTCAACCAGATACTCTAAAAAAACCAAATCAATCTATCAGCGCCTAATATCCATACTCACACAAAGTTATATCTGACAGAGAGATCCCTCTTTGAGTCTTGGAGGGATATATCCTTGACTCGAAGTGGTTTTGTGGTTACCCCTGTCGATTTCCTCCTTAGCCTGGGAAATTACAGGGTGATAACAGTTCCAATCAACAGAAGTGTCATTATGCAATTAGCCTCCCTAATGTTGCATGGGATAATTTGTGACAATGCCACATGTCGAGGTGGCATTGATGACACTGGATCAAATATTTTTGTTCGAAAGTATAAGCAAGCCAGCGGTGTGATTTCATAGGTGGATTTGTTTTCTATTAGTGTAATCGACGTGGTTTCAACATGTGTCCCATATGACGAAATATGGAGGAAATTCTAACCTGTGACATATCCAAAGTTGACTTGAAATGAGGTTAAAGATGAAACATTGTGGTTTATATACGGTTTAAAAACATTCCAAGATTTTGGTAAGATATAGAAACATCATTGTGGGTTGAGTCCTTTGTAAAGTAAGTTCCAATACTGGTAACTAGAACTGCATTAAATATTTTTTTTTCATTATTAAAATGGAAATTTTCTAACACAGTAAAATTAAGAAAATATTAAATGAAAAGGAGGGGGATTTAGTGGACAAAGACAAGGATATCTTTGATCTAGTCCCGTCTTTTTATTATTTTTAATTATACAAGGATTCTATGCAAAATTCTAGAGATTTGGTTGATCATTATCATGCGTGGGAATGCAATTTAGCAAAAGTTATGGTTCCACAAGTATATGACTTTCCAAATTTCATGGTATGCTGTGCTTCAAAGTATATTCTCTCCAAAAGAGCTATAATTTCCACATATGGGTATGTACTCATTGAAGTGAGAGTCGAATCCATCGATGAAATGTTAAGGTGGCCATTAGACCCTGAGAGTGAATTGTTAAATGAGTTTATATTAGCCAAATGTTTTAGGGAGTTTAAACCTAATGACAGATTAGTTATATTACAGTCTTATTTGTGCAAGAATATTGATGTTCCTAGGGATAACGTTATTCTTGAATCTAACTTATTTCTTGAAATTTCAAGAAAAAATATTTCCATGATTTATGCAGTTTTGGGAAAAGATAAGGACTTTGCGGTTGATGAGTTTGTGCTAAGGCTTATGGCCTCAATTTGTGTATTTGTATCTATACCCTTGATCAAATTCAATTACAACCAATTTTTAGCTGATCAAATTCATTATCAATTCTCAAAATGTGAGTCTTTTAGAAGTTTCAAATACTGATCTTACCTTGTTCCTTTGTTCTTGTTTTTTCAAGCCACTCATTTTGCATCACTTGGATTAAGAGTTAAAGATGAGATTGATAACCCAATCTCAATGATTCATTGGACTAGTCTGATTAAGAAGAGGCATCTGAATGTTGGATTCTCAGAGTATATTAATCTGTTTATGTCCAAAGCTTATGAGGTTATATATAATGAAATCCCCCCCAGAATGTTTCCTGAATGCAAAACATTATTAAAGCTTAGCCCAGATAAGAGAGTAGGAGATTGGTATATATTTGAGAATTATAGTGAAATCAAAGTATATGGTTGTGAACTTTGAACTTTTATTTTACCTATTTTCTCAACTCTTGGAATCTTTGCACTTGAATACATTAGACAAAGATTGAATTCAGATGATCATTTTTTATCAAGAAAATATAAGGCTACTTTCAAATTGAAAAAATAGGTAGGACCTTTGATTGTCAATTCCAAATCAACATTGCAAGTAGCAACCAAGTTTCTCTCAGATATGGGATTTCAAGAAGGATAAACATGGATATATGACGCTCATGTTGTGATTTCATCAAACGAGATTTCACATGTTCAGACTCCTTATCACGATGAGCAAAAAGAGGAGGTGGAGAAGATGGTAAAACATAACAACTAGAAAGATGTCCAAAATATCTTGCAAGTCCATGTTTAAATACCAATAACCCCAGTAACAAAGACTCTAAAGAAGTTTGAGGGGACATACAAGATAAAAAATACAGAGTCAAGTTCAAAGGATTCAGAAACAGAGGAAGACAAGTCAGGAAAAAGGAAAGAGACAAAGCTTCTTGAAAAATAGAAAGATAAATAATTACAAGAAGAAGTAGTACTAGTGGAGAAAGAACCTATTGTAGTTGTGGAAGTGTTATCATCATAGAAGATCAACAATACAGAGGGTCAGAATGAAACAATGTCTACACATCAATCAAAGTAGATTGATTTTTTTAATCAATTGAAGGATATTAGAAAAATGAGTTCAAAGATGAAGAAGAAAATTATTCCCAAAATATTTGATCAAGGAGGATCATAGACAAGGATGCTATCTATTGTTGATTATGAAGAAGGCAAGTTGAATATAACAGTGATGGAACCAAAAAAATAAAGGAATCTATTGATCTCAATGTAGTGCATCCACTGGATAAAATGGATCTGCATAGACAAACTGGAGAAATATTGAATAGAGATGTGATGATTGCCAATTTGGGAATAAAGAAGCTGCAAGTTATAAATGAGAAGATTAGAAACAACTTAAAATGAGAAATTGGAAAATAGAAGCAGAAAAATAAGAGTGAAGGAATAGAGAACAATTGATTATCGACTTGGGAGCCAATCCAAAGGATGTGGCATGTGTGCAAGACCTGGTAAAACTAAAGAAATAGAGATCCACACACTAAAAAGTTTGCTTAAAATCCCTGGAGTCGAACATGTCCAGAATCCAGATTTGTAGGATATCAAAGCATAAAAGGATCAATTCATGAAGACAATGGTGCAAATGGAAGAAGAGATGGAGTTACAACAAAATTGGATTGAAATTTTAAAGGAAGGATGTACTTTATCATGTGTAACAACATCATCATATCAAACATATGGATTGTCAAAAGAACTGATAGACTTGGATCTAAAGGGAGATGAAATTGAAAAATTGAAGAGAACAATTGCAATAGAGGGTGAGGAGATGAAGGGAAAGGATAAAGTCATTGCAGAATATGAAAAACTAAAAACTAAGATACTTACATACATCGAACAATTGAAGAACAAATTGTTTGGAAAATGTTGTATGATAGGGGATAAACACTTCATCTAGGATGGAATCATAAATGAAGTTGGAAAGATATGGGATTATTTAAAGATAATTGATGATGAAATGCTATTAACAGATGAATTAGGTGAAGTTATAAAGAAATCATTTGAGGAATTAGGAACACAACCAGAAGTTTCTAGCCAAATTATTAAGTTCCTAAATTCCAATTCCACTAAAGCATTAAAAAAAAGTGTGAAATACAAAACCATAATAGTTATGGAGGCCGAAAAGATTTTTACAAAAAGGAATTTACTACAAATTGCTGAGAACAAATGGTTAATGGTGAGGGAAAACATTGACTATTTCAAAAATAGATTTGAAAAGCCATTAAAGATGGGGTTACCTTCAACTTTGAATGACAAAGGAAGGTTGTTATCAAGCGAAATTTATAGAACGAGTTTATTCACAACGAGGCAAAATGAGAGAAAGTTTCAAGGTATGGTTGAGAGTATAAGAGGACAAAATATTGTGGATGTTCTAAGACATGATTTATACCTTCTCTAGGAAATAAACAATCTATTTTCAAAGGCTCCTACATATGAGAGATACATTGAGCTAGATATTGCATTGAGACAAATGAGGTCTTTCTAGAATCTATCAAGGGAAACATGGAGACTTCTCATCTAGCTACTGAGAGAATGACTTCATGTTTTGCAAAGAGTTAGATCTCATTTTGTTATAACTACTCCATTTAAACAAAATGTTCATAGGCATATTTTTGTACAGGATTTATTCAAGAAAATGAGAATTTGTTCTTCACAAAGTAATGAAAAGATGTGATGGTAAGAAAGAAGAAATTTTAATGTTGCATTTTGTTAAATGTAATCACCATCTATTAAGAACGTTTCCATCTCATTGAGTCAATTCCAGTTAGCGGTAGTTGAACATTTTAGTTACTATCATTTTCAGTTTGATTGGATATGCATTGGATCCTCACTATGTGGTTGTATTTATTTAATAGTTAGGTAGGTATTGAAACAATGATTTGGTGTATTTATCCCATGACTCAATTTCTGTTCATTGTATCTATTTTGCTTTTATCTTTGAACTTTGAAATGTTTCCATGCATGGGAAAACAATTGGCAAATAATGTGCGAAAATGGTGCGATCAAATATCCAATTGTCATTAGGTCACAAAAATAGTTCAAATAACTTGAGAATTGGTAACATAGATGTATGTTAGTTTCAATTTATCAAATACGTAGCAATAAAAAAAAGCAATTGACATATTGATATTCATTAACGTAAATGAGACTTATGCATGTCAATAACATGTATGACAAATAGTTGTTGAACAATTGTCAATATAGAAACTCATGTCCAATTGCACATGATCTATTATGAAATTCATTTAAAGAGTGAACTATAATATTTTCTGAAAATTCAAACAAGAGTGAAGAAATGAAGAAGATAAAGCTAGTATCCATAAATAAACTTGAAAAAAGAGAGCACTGGGTTTTAAAAATGAACATTGCATTAGTGTATAATAATAGTACTAAAACCAGTAAAACATGATACAACCACTCCAATTCCAGGTTCTCAAAACTTAACACATTAAGGATTTTACAACAATGCATATAGAATTCTCTCTGGAAACTTCAATGTTGTTTATCTCTACAGAATTACAATAGATAGGAGTGTATATGAAAATTTATATAACTGGTTTCTAGCTTGGGTGGAATCAACAAGCACAACTATCTGAAATTGATTTGATAAATGATATGAATGAGAAATATTTTGGTGAGCTCCAGTAACAACTATCCTGAGTTTTTCTGGTTGCATTTGTCCCTGGTTTTTCCATAAGAAAACTCTCTCTAACATGGTTGCAATTAACGAGGGATAGGAAATTTCCTTGTTTAATTTGCATAAGTAGATCTTTCTAGCAATTTCCTCTTGTTTGGTTGAAAACTTGGGTAAGCAAATGTCAATTTTTTTTAACACTGTGTTGTACGATTGACAAGTTGTTGAACACCTTATAGGGTCAAGAAATTCATACTATTAATACTATTTTTCCTTGAGTCTATTTGTTGTTGCGTATCTATGAGATAATTTGGTAATGGCACTGATTTTCCAAGAAATTTCACATGGGGAAATTCGTATTATTCAATGATATATACTGTTGAATCCCATAACACTGAGAAAATTTTACTTGTTTCCTCAATGAGATTGTGTGAAAACAAACAAATTGTTTCCCAAGAATAAAGTGAAGCTTGTATTCGGATTTTTTCTTCTTTAGACATTTTGGTGTATCTTAGTGGTAAACTGGTGCTTTGTGCCTCCATATTTTCAAATTATAAAAAATAGACTAGAGATGTTTTTTGTTTTTACATTGTAACTCAGACTCAACAAAAAACTACAGGATTTGTTCATGTTGTTCTTTGATCAGATACTATCTTGAATAGAAAAACAACTCTGAAGATGATAATTTAGCATTAAATTGTATTGCTTCTTTGCTTAGGATTTATGAAGTCTCACTTCTTATTTTCACCTCTTCTAGTTGAGAATTCAACATATCTACCCGCTTCTAATAGTCTTTGTTGATTTTCTCTTTTTCTGTAACAAATGTAACTAGGTCTATGTCATATACGATTTTAATTGCATCTATTTTTACTGTCAATTCTGCAATGATATTGTGAGAAATATGGTTTTCCTCTGTGATGGATTTGAGTTCATATTCATGTTTATGTTTCCAATTGTATTCTTGTATCCTTCGTTGTTCGACAATTCCTTTACTTTGTTCTTCTCTTTCCTTAGCTCATTGATTAATCTCATCAAAGAAAATTTATTGGCATTGGAAAATTCCCCCAATTCGTCAACAACTTCCTCTGCAAATTCTTTGTCATTTTTTGTTTCTGTTGAAGAAGCACCAGGACCTGGTTTTGTATCAATTTTATCTTATTCTTCACTTTCCTCAACTTCTACAATTCCTTGTATTTTTTTCTTTTCCTTAAGAAAAGATATCTTTTTGTTAACTTGTCATTCAATAAAATGCAAGAAATTGCGACTATTTATTATGGTATAAATTCTTTGTCTTACTTCATGGTAGTGCATTTTCCCCTGAAGAACAAGGTCAAAAGATCTATTTTCATGAATATATGTTTTTATTTTTCATCATAGCACAATGTTTTTTGATAACTTGTGTTGGATCATGTCTCTTAAATTCACCATGGTCCATCCATATTCGATCTAGTGGGTTAACCTATTTTTGAGCATGTTTCGGATTTGACAAGGTATAAATACCTAGTGAAATAGGGAAATTAGGCCATTTATTTTTTGATTTTTTAGATAAATTGATTGCAATGCTAACACTGACAATCTGATATGAAATTTATTTTAATGCTAACCTATCTGGGACATACTTGGGCAAGAGATGAGGGGGGCCTTCATAGCCAAATATCCTAATGTATGAAAATTCATCATCAATAAACCAATAACCTATTTCTTCTATGGAATTAATAGCCTCTTGATCGAATCTTGGGGTTGGTAGGTTTTTCAAAAGAATATCCAATGGGATCATGAAAAAGTTACATATGTCATAGAAATTATTTTTGCAATTGATTTCCCACATTTTAGAACAATATGAATGAATTGGTTCCTCAGAGGGAGACCATATCCAAGCCAAAAGATGGAAATGGGTGACTGCATAGATGAAATCTACTAAATAGGAAGACATAAAAAATGATGGAAAGTATCTCAGAGGAGCTTGCTGACACTTTCGTACTTCTTGTTTAATATTGGTAGAAAGTTTATGGGCCCAATTGAAAATATTACCTGCAAGAACTTGGTGAACGAGAGGGACCCAACTCAACTTGAATCTAGAGGGATTTTTCTCACCATATAGAAGACAAAGAATTATGGAAACTAACAGAGGGGATTTATTCAGTAGAGTGATAGGATACATTTTGTCACATATGAGTTTGAAATAATTAGGGTCAAACCATGATGCACACACCCCAACTTCTCTACCCGTAGGTCGGAAGATGCGCGTGCTAATAGCATCTTTCCTTTCCCCGGCCCGAAGAACTCTGACGGCTCTTCTATTTCCCTATCAGGAAATTTGCACCCACAACAAACTCTCGCGGGATCCCCTTTTTACACCTGGGAGATCGGACTTCACAACTTCATGAATCCAATGGTTAAGCATTGGACTCTCGAATCCCTGAATCCCGATACAGTCAACGCTGACCTTTCCTCTTATCCTTTCAGGATTTTCCCTATCACGATTTCAGCGATCGCGATGTCGAGAAACTTGTTTCTCCGACTCCCGAATCCTGATTTGCCGAAACTCCGATACCCTCACGCGGTTGACCTTTCAACGCTACCTCAACCCTGTCGGGAGTTCGGACTTTGCGGTATCGTGAATCCTGATGTAATGAATTCGGGACTTCACCCCACGAAACTCTGAAATGGTGTGCCACCTATCCACTTACTGACTCCGCTATGGCCCACACAATCCTCTTAGTCGTCGAGATTTTTCATTTCGTGATGTCACGATTCCCGTTGCCAAGTTTACGGGACTTCAACCTACGAAACCCCGATACAAGTATCCGCGTGTAAATCCGACGGCTCTTATGGCTCAGATCTATGGTCCTACCCCTCCTGAGCTTTGAACCTTCTGAAATACTTGCAGTAACTCACTTTCTCTTCCGTGAGATCTGACAGCTCACGGAAATTAGCAAAATCTCCTCAGAGAATTTCGACCGTCCATCTCTTCCCCTAAGAATCTCTGCAAAACTAACTAAGATGCTTCTCTCCATGGAACTCATCCTCTTGTGGCACAAACTTATGACGCCTCTTACCAACTTCTAAAATGCAAATCGCTCAAGGTCCATTTACATTTTACAAGTGCACAATAACTTCAAGGTGATTTCAAAATTTGTGCTGGCACTTGTCCAGCTGCCTTTTGCTTCCGTGCTGGCTCGCTTGAGATGCTCCTGCATCATACTCCCTGGCTTGAAAATTTTCATGGGCTCCTATCCATGAGCTTGCGCACAGTCTATCCATGCCTCTAGATCTCCACCTCACTCTCCCAGCTGGCATCTTCAACTGGATGGTTCTTCCACTTGACCAAATATTCAAAGTATTCTTTCTGCCTGGTCTTCTTACTCACCCTCTTGTCCAGTATGCGCTGCATCTGCGGATTATTTACAACTGGCATCTGCTTTGTCCACTGGATCACTGGATGCTCATTTTCTGTCGCTGCCTCCTTAGCTTTATATGGGTACAAATCTAAGATATTGAATATCGGAGAAATTTCGATCCCATTGGGTAATTCAATCTCATAAGCATTCACCCCAAATTTCTTCAAGACCTTACATGGTCTGATTTTCTTCATCTTCATCTTATTATATGTTCCTATCGGGAACCTTTCTTTTCTCAAATGTGCCAGAATCAAGTCACCAACCTCAAACTGAAGTTGTCTCCTGTGCTGATCGACTCTACACTTATACTCCTGGCTTGAATTCAACAGTCGCTCCTTCACCTGGCTGTGAAGTTCCTTCATCGCTTCTGCGAAATCTTCTGCACTAGCACTCCTAGTCGCAGTCTGTTCTGAATCTCTCAGTTCAGAAATCCCCCTCAGCTGCATGCCATAGACAACCTGAAATGGACTCTGCCCCGTGCTCCTGTTAATCGAGTCATTATAAGAAAATTCTGCCTGTGGTAATATGTTGTCCCACTGGCTGTGGTGTTCTGTCACCAAGCTTCTCAGCAAGTCTCCCAAACTTCTGTTTACCACTTCTGTCTTCCCATCCGTCTGAGGATGATAAGCCAAATTAAATGACAAGTTAGTTCCCAAATTCTTCCATAAGGTCCTCCAAAAGTGCCCTATGAACTTCGTATCTCGATACGAAACTATACTTCTTGGTAAGCCATGAAGTCGAATGACTTCTTTGAAAAACAGATTCGCAATGTGAGTTGCGTCATTGGTTCTCTGACATGGAATGAAGTGTGCCATCTTGGAAAATCTATCCACCACCACAAATATTGAATCAACACCTCTTTGTGTTCTTGGCAACCCCAATACAAAATCCATGCTAATTGCATCCCATGACCTTCCTGGTATGGGCAATGGTTGATAGAACCCCGCATTCTGTCTCCTTCCCTTTGAATGCTAGCAAATTCTTCATATGTCCACGAATCTCTTGACATCTTCTCGCATTCCTGGCCAAAAATATGACTCATTCAACTTCACGAACATCTTGTCATGACCAAAGTGTCCTGCCAATCCTCCACTGTGTTTCTCCTTCAACAGATTCTCCCTCATGGAGCATTTCGGAATACACAGCTGATTGCCCTTGAACAACAATCCTTCCTGGATCATGTATTCTATCCACTGGCTTCTATCCCCGAGAATTGGATTCTCAGCTGCTTCATACGCTTCCCCAAAATCCTGATCATCATCGTACATGTTCCTGAGATCATCAAAACCCAATGTTTTGACTTTGAACTCCTGCAACAACAAACACTTCCTACTCAAAGAATCAATCACTTTGTTAGCAGTACCCGAAATATGTTTAATCACAAAAGTGAAATTCTGCATATACTCAACCCATTTTATATGTCTCTGATTCAACTTCTCTTGTTGAGTCACAAAATGCAATGCATGATTGTCACTGTATAAGACAAACTCTTTCGGGATCAAGTAATGTCTCCATTTTTTCAATGTCTGTATGACAGCATAAAACTCCTTATCATAAGTGGAGTATTTCACTTTCGCTTCATTCAGTTTCTCGCTAAAGTATGCTATTGTCCTGTCTTCCTGACTTAAGACTGTCCCAATTGCAAACCCACTTGCATCACATTTCACTTGAAATGTTCTTCGGAAATCCAACAACACCAGAACTGGTTGTTCTGTGATCTTCCTCTTCAACAGATTAAAACTCTTCTCAGCCTCTTCAGTCCAGTGAAAAGACTTGTGTCTTTTCTTCACCGTGTCCATCATCGCTGTAGTAATTCCACTGAAATTCCTGATGAACTTTCGGTAGAAACTAGCCAATCCGTGAAAACTTCTCATCTCAAAGATATTCTTCGATGATGGCCAATTCTTGATTACCTCCACCTTATCTGGATCCATCCTCAACTCATCTGTAGAAATAACAAATCCCAAGTAGATGAATTATGTCTTCATGAATGGGGAATTCTTCATATTTATCAACAGCTTCTCCTGCTGTAATTTCTGCATCACTGTAACCAAATGCTTCAGATGCTCTGCCACTGTTTTACTGTAAACCAGTATGTCATCCAAATACACAATGACAAATTTTCCGATGAACTCCTTCAGGACTTCATTCATCAACCTCATGAAGGTACTGGGCGCATTTGTTAAGCCAAACGGGATAACAAGCCATTCATACAACCCTTCATTGGTTTTGAATGTTGTCTTCCACTCGTCACCTTCTCTCATGCGGATCTGATGATAACCGCTTTTCAAATCAATCTTTGAAAAATACTTTGCCCCACTCAAGCAATCCATCAAATCATCCATCCTTGGCAATGGAAATCTATACCTGATGGTTATCTTGTTAATCACCCTCGAGTCAGTACACATCCTCCAGCCTCCATCTTTCTTTGGACTGAGTACTGTTGGAACAACACATGGACTCAAGCTTTCCCTGACCAAACCTTTGTCCAACAACTCCTGGACTTGCCTTTTAACCTCTTCATTTTCTTGCAGCGTCAATCTATACGCAGCTTTGTTTGGTAAACTGGCTCCTGGTATGAGATCAATATGATGACTCACACTTCTGATCGGTGGCAACGAATGAGGTAATTCGTCCACTACTATGTCAACAAACTCTTCCAGCAGTTCCTGAACTTCTTCTGGTAAATCATCCACCCTTGTGCTGGTCAACACAATTCTAGGCTTTCTAACCACAATGAATTATGGATCCTCCTTCTTCTTCACCTTTGTAAGAAGTTCCTTCCCACTCATAAGAAGTACAGTGTTACTTACTTCCGGTTTCACCTCCTTATCCTTGATTGAAAGCAACATGTGAGTCCTCCCATTTTTCTCTAGGTTGTATGTGTTCATTCTCCCATCATGAATCACATTTCTGTCATATTGCCATGGTCTACCCAACAATAGATGACAAACATCCATAGGAATGACATCACATAATATCTTATCATTATATCCTCCTATCTTAAATTCAACTAAACATTGTTTAGTGATAGTTACTTGGTGTCCTTTTTGTAGCCACGAAACTTTGTATGGGCTTGGATGATCAGTCGTCTCCAGCTTCAGCTTTTCTACCATCTCCATCGAAATGAGATTATCCATGCTACCACTGTCCAAAATGACCTTGCATACCCTATCCTTGGTCTTGCAAGTAGTCCTGAAAAGTCTGGTCCTAGGACTGAACTCTCCACCTCCTTCTCGGGTGTCAAAAGGACTTTTCGCATCATCAACAATCTTCCACCTTCAGCGTCTTCTGCCTCAACATCCCGCCTCTGTACCTCAGCGATGTGAGCTTCTCCACTCTCCTTATTTTTGTCTGGACACTCGTAATACTTGTGCCCATTCTTTCCACATGTGAAGCATGTTATGACTCCACCTCTTCCTCTACCCCTACCTCTAGTACGAAGAAAAGTGTTATTGTCAGCATAATCTCCTCTCTGCTCAGTATGTTGCCGTCTCTGTGAGGTTCCACCTGTCTCAGTTCAAGTTTGAGGGTTCTTCCAGTCTTCCTTGGGCTTCTGATATTTGTCCTAGGAAACTAACTTGCCTCTAGGATGACTTCTACCTCGGCCTCTCTGACTCTGCTTTCGGCTCAGCTTCTCTTCAGCTTTTAGAGCCATCTGATAAGCATCTTCCACCATTTGGATGGTTACCATGCTCATCTCATCCTGAATGTCATATCCCAGGCCATTCATGTATCTGGCAAATTTTTCATCATCGCTCTCCCGATGACTTGCCCTGATGTTCAGCTTGTAGAATTCTTCAGTGTATTCTTTCACTGTCATCAACTTCTGTCTCAGGTTCTGCATCCTCCTGAACAGAGTAATTTGATAATCTCTAGGGATGAATTTTGCCTTCATTATCACGATCATTCTATCCCAGCTTTTGATCTTCTGCTTTCCCTTGCAGTGTCTTTCAACTTGTAGTTCATCCCACCACAATGCTGCATGTCCCTTCAATCTAGTGATAGCATGCTTGACCTTCCTATCTTCCTCGACATATTCATAGTCAAAGTACGTGTCTAGAGCTATAATCCAGTCCAGAAGCTCCTCTACATCTAGATTTCCCTCATAAACTAGAATGTCCATCTTCACCCTTGCACCCATCCTTGCAATATCTCTGATCAAACGTTCGTTTGATGCATCTTCGGCTGCAACTTCTGCTTCATGTTTAGCCTCAATTTCACTCTCGGAATCACTAGGATCCCCAACACTGACTGTGCGTCGTTGTGCTGTCTCCATGTCTTCGAGTCTAGCTCATAGATCACACATCTCTCTCTCCATAGCTGGATCTGCCATCTGCCTACCTCTTCTTCTTGGCATTTCCCTATCCTCTGGTGGATAGGGAAATCCCAAGTAGATGAATTCTATCTTCATGAATGAGGAATTCTTCATATTTATCAACAGCTTCTCCTGCTGTAATTTCTGCATCATTGTAGCCAAATGCTTCAGATGCTCTGCCACTGTTTTACTGTAAACCAGTATGTCATTCAAATACACAATGACAAATTTTCTGATGAACTCCTTCAGGACTTCGTTCATCAACCTCATGAAGGTACTGGGCGCATTTGTTAAGCCAAACGACATAACAAGACATTCATACAACCCTTCATTGTTTTTGAATGTTGTCTTCCAGTCGTCACCTTCTCTCATGCGGATCTGATGATAACCGATTTTCAAATCAATATTTGAAAAATACTTTGCCCCACTCAAGAAATCCATCAAATCATCCATCCTTGGCAATGGAAATCTGTACCTGATGGTTATCTTGTTAATCACCCTCGAGTCAGTACACATCCTCCAACCTCCATGTTTCTTTGGACTGAGTACTTTTGGAACAACACATGGACTCAAGCTTTCCCTGACCAAACCTTTGTCCAACAACTCTTGGACTTTCCTTTTAACCTCTTCATTTTCTTGCGGCGTCAATCTGTACGCGGCTTTGTTTGGTAAACTGGCTCCTAGTATGATATCAATATGATGATTCACACTTCTAATCGGTGGCAACGAACGAGGTAATTCGTCCACTACTATGTCAGCAAACTCTTCCAGCAGTTCTTGAACTTCTTCTGGTAAATCATCCACCCTTGTGCTGGTCAACACAATTATAGGCTTTCTAACCACAATGAATTGTGGATCCTCCTTCTTCTTCACCTCTGTAAGAAGTTCCTTCCCACTCATAAGAAGTACAGTGTTACTTACTTCCGGTTTCACCTCCTTATCCTTGATTGGAAGCAACATGTGAGTCCTCCCATTTTTCTCTAGGTTGTATGTGTTCATTCTCCCATCATGAATCACATTTCTGTCATATTGCCATGGTCTACCCAACAATAGATGACAAACATCCATAGGAATGACATCACATAATATCTTATCATTATATCCTCCTATCTTAAATTCAACTAAACATTGTTTAGTGACAGTTACCTAGTGTCCTTTTTGTAGCCACAAAACTCTGTATGGGCTTGGATGATCAATCATCTCCAGCTCCAGCTTTTCTAGCATCTCCGTCGAAACGAGATTATCCGTGCTACCACTGTCCACAATGACCTTGCATACCCTATCCTTGGTCTTGCAAGCAGTCCTGAAAAGTCTAGTCCTTTGGACTGAACTCTCCACCTCCTTCTCGGGTGTCAAAAGGACTTTTCGCATCATCAACGATCTTCCACCTTTAGCGTCTTCTGCCTCAACATCCCGCCTCTGTACCTCAGTGATGTGAGATTCTCCACTCTCCTTATTTTTGTCTGGACATTCGTAAGACTTGTGCCCATTCTTTCCACATGTGAAGCATGATATTACTCCACCTCTTCCTCTTCCCCTACCTCTAGTACGAAGAAAAGTGTTATTGTCAGCATAATCTCCTCTCTGCTCAGTATGCTGCCCTCTCTGTGAGGCTCCACCTCTCTCAGTTCGAGTTTGAGGGTTCTTCCAGTCTTCCTTGGGCTTCTGATATTTGTCCTGGGCAACTGACTTTCCTCTGGGATGACTTCTGCCTCGGCCTCTCTGACTCTGCTTTCGGCTCAGCTTCTCTTCAGCTTTTAGAGCCATCTGATAAGCATCTTCCACCGTTCGGATGGTTTCCATGCTCATCTCATCCTGAATGTCATATCTTAGGCCATTCATGTATCTAGCAACTTTTTCATCATCGCTCTCCCAATGACCTGCCCTGATGTTCAACTTGTAGAATTCTTCAGTGTATTCTTTCACTATCATTAACTTCTGTCTCAGGTTCTGCATCCTCCTGAATAGAGTAATTTGATAATCTTTGGGGATGAATTTTGCCTTCATTATCACAATCATTCTATCCCAGCTTTTGATCTTTTGCTTGCCCTTGCAGTGTCTTTCAACTTGTAGTTCATCCCACCACAATGCTACATGTCCCTTCAATCTAGTGACAGCGTGCTTGACCTTCTTGTCTTCCTCGACATCTTCATAGTCAAAGTACATGTCTAGAGCTCTAATCCAGTCTAGAAACTCCTCTGCATCCAAATTTCCCTCATAAACTAGAATGTCCATATTCACCCTTGCACCCATCCTTGCAATAGCTCTGATCAAACGTTCGTTTGATGCATCTTTGACTGCAACTTCTTCTTCATGTTCAGCCTCAGTTTCACTCTCGGAATCACTAAGATCCCCAGCACTGACTGTGCGTCGTTGTGCTGTCTCCATGTCTTCGAGTCTAGCTCGTAGATCACACATCTCTCTCTCCATAGATGGATCTACCATCTACCTACCTCTTCTTCTCGACATTTCCCTATCCTCTGGTGGATCGGGTGTTTTCCTGTCCCTTCTCCTTGGCAGCATGGTGAATTCTCTTTTTCTCTGCTACAGATAGCAAAGAACCTTTTTGTGCTCTGATACCAAACTTGATGCACACGCCCCAACTTCTGTACCCGCAGGTCAGAAGATGCGCGTGCTCACAGGATCTTTCCTTTCCCTGGCCCGAAGAACTCTGACGGCTCTTCTATTTCCCTATCGGGAAATCTGCACCCACAACAAACTCTCGCGGGATCCCCTTTTTACACCTGGGAGATCGGACTTCACAACTTCGTGAATCTAGTTGTCAAGCATTGGACTCTCGAATCCCTGAATCCCAATACAGTCAACGCTGACCTTTCCTCTTATCCTTTAGGGATTTTCCCTATCGCAATTTCAGTGATCGCGATGTCAAGAAACTTGTTTCTTCGACTCCCAAATCCTGATTTTTCGAAACTCTGATACCCTCGCGCGGTTGACCTTTCAATGCTACCTCAACCCTGTCGGGACTTCGGACTTTGCGGTATCGCGAATCCTGATGTAATGAATTCGGGACTTCACCCCACGAAACTCTAAAATGGCATGCCACCTGTACACTTACTGACTCCGCTGTGTCCCACACAATCCTCTTAGTCGTCGGGATTTCGCGTTTCGTGATGTCGCGATTCCCGTTGCCAAGTTTACGGGACTTCAACCTACGAAACCCTGATATAAGTATCCGTGTGTAAATCCGATGGCCCTTATGGCTTGGATCTATGGTCCTGCCCCTCCTGAGCTTTGAACCTTTTGAAATACTCGTGGTAAATCACTTGCTCTTCCATGAGATTTGACAGCTCACGGAAATTCGTGAAATCTCCTCAGAGAATTTTGACCGTCCGTCTCTTCCCTTGAGAATCTCTACACAACTAACTAATATGCTTCGCTCCGTGGAACTCATCCTCCTGCGGCGCAAACTTACAACGCCTCTTACCAACTTCAAGGTACTTGGCCTCTTTTCCTGCCTTCAATGACCCTTTGAAGATTCCATATCTTTCTGAACTGTCTTCAACTTTGAGTCTTAGAGAAGATTCTTGCATGCACTCCTTGCGGCAACCTTCAGACACTTCCAAATGCTGAATTTCCTTCGACCCTGCGCACATCTGTAGCAACAGTCCCTCAACACTTCACTCAGGTTCACAACTCTGAGACTTTACTCGGCTTGCGCACTCCTTGCATGGCTCCTGAGCCTAACTGCACTCCTGAGGGAATGAGAAAAAAAGATACCCTATCTGAACCCTTCGTCAACGCACTCCTTGCAGACAATTCGACTGCACTCCTTGCAGGAACCCTTGTTCAAATAGAGAAACAATTGAAACTCATTCCTACTTCCATTAGACTTCAAACTCAAAACATGAAATCATATACACAACATATAAAGCAAATGTATAACAGGAAGCAAACATTCATGAGCATATCATTCAACATCAATACACAGAGAACAAACACGAAACCATGAATTTGAATCAACCTCTTTCTATTAATCCAAATGTATGTACATGGGTGTTCTTACATAGTTCTCTGCTTCTCTTCTATGCTCTCTTCCTCTATGATAATGTTACAATACACAATGAGGGTGTCTATATCTCGTTTTCCTCTTGCGCTCAAGAAATTGTCTAATCTAGAATTGAATTCTATCTACTTTACATTAACTACCATAAATGCCTCCTACCTACTAAGGATGAGAGAAAATCACTCAAGGTCCATTTACATTTTACAAGTGTGCCTTTTCTTAATGACTTCATTTAAGATTGCACAATAACTTCAAGGTGATTTCAAAATTTGCGCTGGCACTTGTCCAGCTGCCTTTTGCTTCTGCGCTGGCTCGCTTGAGATGCTCCTGCATCAAACCACCATTCTCTAATTAACTGAGCCATTTTCATCTCCTCCTTTTTAAAATTTTCCTTTATGAATTTGTTAATGAAATCGTCATCAATATTGACTACAATTCGACTTAACTTATACATATTATTAACATCTTCAGGTCTAAAGGAACCAACAACTTGGCATGATGAATTAAAAACAATACATGTAGAGATATCAGTATGGGAGATTATGCATCGTACCATGTCATAATAGGGTACAATTGCTAGCCTGATAACAATTTTGTGAAGTTGTGATGCTTTAATATCAACCAAATCATCGACATTTTATTCATATTAGTCACTGAAATCCCCTTGTTCGAAGAATGAGTAAATTTATCTCCACTCCATATTGTTGCTCATGTCCGTCTTGAATGTAGTATCAAAGAAATTTGTGAATTGACATTATTTTTTACTATTGTCTTCATTGTTAGTTTATTGTTTCTCTTTTATTTTTTGAGTCATCATTCTTTGTGAATTGCTACAAATATTTGACAAAATGTAAGTTTTATTTAAATTAAAAAACTAACAGTTCTATATAAAATAAAAACAATAAAAAATAGCTTCTGATACTAACCTGTTAAATGCAACCTCACATAAATTTGTCTGAATTAAGACCTTTGGATTTAAGAAAGAAGGATTTATGAACACTTTGAAATGTTCCTTATTGTATTTTTGAGAAGATTTCATAGGATAAATGCATTAAAGATTGGTACTAAGTTCTTCATTAATTGTCACTAAATTTCCTTAAAGTCATGACAGAGTTGTAATGGAGGACAAGACATTTATAGCTATCTTAAATTTCAGTTGTCCAAAGACATCCTATTTAGCTATCAAATTTTCTTTGTAAATGTGCTAGAAATTTTGTCCTTTGGACCGTCGGATGCTTGAATGACAACAATTGATGATAGGGTATTATTGGGAAATGGGAAAGAATACCATGTAGTCAAGATAGCGGATCGCTAGAGGAGTGGGATATTGCTAGTGATAATCAATATGAAGTCCATATAGGCTAGTATCCGAGAGCAATGTTCTGGGTGTCGGATCGATCACATTTTCTTTTATGGAATAATGCTAAATTTTCGTTGAGAAAATTCAATCGGACCTGGACCACCAAGGAGTTTAGTTTGCATGAATTTGTTAAGGGGGTGGTTGATCGATGCCCTCTATGACCATATCGTGGCACTTGTCCCATGATCATACCATCGATGCTCACGTTTTTGTTAACCACCGTGTTGGTTGTCGAAAGACGTCGATCAATGAACTTTGATCTTGTCCCTCCAATGGACGGTTATATGTGATGTCATGCCTTGGGATTTTTTGAGGTTTATAGAACGTAGGTGAAGTTCCCAATATCTGATGCCCAATGGAAATGTCCCCCAAGGAGGAAATGCCACGTACCATAACGTGTCATGCCAGAAGCAAGCTACGTTGAAGCCATCTATCACACTGTGGTGGTGCCACTTGGGATATTGACATGGGATATATGAACATAGATCTAGGGGAATTTGGTGCCACGTGTCATTTGATTCAAGTACCATGTGTCATGCCAACTAGTAGAGTGGCATTTTTGTGTGTCTTGTCAGGTGGACGATGGTGGTAATGCCATGTGTCCCAGGTGGTCGTTCATCCTAGGTGGAATGTTCTGGAGCTATGAAAATATGGAAAGGTCGATTGTCTGCTAGTGGATGTGTCGAGTTCCTGAGATCTTGGGATGATGTCACCGAACCAATGCAAAATGTACATGTGACATTAATTGCATGGACCAGGTGAGTGGTCCTTGCTGACATGTACATGATGTTAGTCCACATGGGAGTTCCATGTGTCAAGTCGTGATTGTGCCATGCTCCATGCTAATTTTTCACTTTGAGAGGGTGGTTTGTGACACAAAATGAATGCCATGTGTTAGCAAAGGTGCTAGGAGATGATAGGGCTACATGTCATGTCAAATGGATAGATGTGGCAGAGCCATGTGTTTGGTTTTTGCCCGTTAGACCATTCGATCTGGTGTTAATTTTCAAAGGTGTAAAATAACTATAATACCCTTGTGGGCTGGTGTCCCGGTAGAGAAGTGTCTTGCACATGGTTGTGTTGTCTAGGTGTTGACTCCTTTCTGGTTGTTCGATGCCCACTATGACTAGATCACGATGCATTTCCCGAGATAATAGCATGAACGATCACCTTTTTGTTAATGACTATGCTAGTTATCGACATGCATTGATTAATGACCTTTGATCTTGTCCCGTGAATGAATCATCAAATTGGATATCTGACATCGGTATTTTTTGAAGTTTACAGAATGAAACTAAAAGTATCAATATCTGATGCCTGGTGGTGATGTGCCCCATGAAGGAATTGAAATTTACCATGACATGTCATGCCAGAAGCAAGCCACGTTGAAGCCATGTATCACATTGTGGCTGTGCCACATGTGATGCTGATATGGGATATATGAACAAAGATCCAGGGAAATTTGGTGCCACTTGTCGAGTGATTCAAGCACCATGTGTCATGTCAGCTGGAAGAGTGGAAGGTTTGTGTGTCTTAACATATAGTTGATTGTGGTAGTTCCATGTGTCCTAGATGCTTGCTCATCTCGAGTTATGTGTTATGGGGCTATGAAAAATATGGAAGAGCCAATTGCCTACTAGTTGATGTCCCGAGCTCTCGAGATCCCGAGATGATGTCAGCCAACCAATGGAAAATGTATAGGTGATAACACTTGGATGGACCAGGAAAGTTCTTTGTGATTACATGTACATGATGCCAAACGACGTGGGGGTTACACATGTCAACTCGTTATTGTGCCATGTGCCATGGTGATTTTTCACTTTTAGGGCATGGTTCATGATGCGATACGACTGCTATGTGTCAACAAAGGTGTCAGATGATGATAGGGACACATTTCATGGGAGGTGGTTGCTTGCGGTAGAGACACATGTATGTTCTGTGCCCATTAGACCATTTTATCTGGTTTTAATGTTCAAATGTGTAAAGTAACTATAATATGCTTGTGTCTCGGTGTATCGGTAGTCAAGTGTTGTGTCATGGTTAAGACAAGTGTGAGTAGAAGACAGGGTTATGTTTTCTAGGTCCCATCGCAGTAAGAGATTGGATCTTTTGGATTATGTAAAATGTGGAACATGTCACCATTGTATCAATTGCGGGGGGGATTTGCGTGGTTAGGTTAACTGTAGGAGGAGGGGGCTATAATCCACTGATTTACAACAACTCATGAAAGGTTTAACTCTCGTTGAGTTTCACAATGCCTCCCCACTCCGTTAAACCTTGAACATGTCAAGGTTTCCATGCTCATAGGTAGACCATCGATCTATATTTCCCATGGTCTACACTCCTCATCTTTTTCCATGATTTCCTACAACCGGAGGCATGGGTTTTCCCATGGTTCTTAATGGCAAGTGGACCTGCAATTCAATACATGAGGTTTTGTTAAACACTGACGGGCAAACAACATGATGCATCAACATAGTGACCTGGATCCAGATGGGATATCTGAACATAGATCCAAGAGAATTTGGTGTCACATGTCAGGTGGTCCGACCACCATATGTCATTCTAGTTGGAAGAATGGCACATTTTCATATCTTACCAAGTGCTCAATGGTGCTAATGTCATGTTTCCTAGGTGCATGCTCATTGCAGGTCGAATTTTCTATGGCTATGCAAAATATGGAAGGGTTGATTGCTCGACAGACGATATCCTGGGATCCTAACATCATGTTATCCAACCAATGGATAGTGTAAAACTAAAAACAACTGGATGAATGAGGCAAGCATTGCGTGTTGACATGTACACCACATCATATGATGAGGGAGATCCACATGTCAAGGAGTGATTGTGTTAGGCGATATGGTGAGTTGTGACTTTGAGGGTGTGGTTCATGATGTGATATAAGTGCCATGTGCCACCAAAGATGGAAGGGGATGATAGCACCACATGTAATGAATTGATACCTGTGATTAATATTTATTGCTTATTAGATCCATGTAATCAGTTCCTTTGTGGTTTAATCACAGTATAATACCTCAAAAAACTCGGACACCTAAAAAAATGTGTTTGACCTTTTAAATTGATTAACAAATCATTTAAAAAACATTGAATTAATAATTTTACAATTATCAATATGTCGGGCTCTTGAGCCACCAAGTTGTTTCTTTGCATTTACATAAACCATGCATCCAGGGGCTGATAGCCTAATACAACAGTATCGAGATATTAGGTGTCAGGGAATCGAGATACCATTTCCCACTTGATTTCATGACATGATAGGGACGATAAAATTTGTTGTCACGATTTAAAGTGCTCTGATGGAAGTGTGCATTTTATTTTTGTTTCAATAAATATTGTTTAAAGTGATTTTTAATTTTTTTCTTAAACATCAATGTGTTGAAATTTAAAATGTAAATTTTTTTATTTGCAGGGGTCTAGCTCCCGTTTATAATTCTAATGCAGAGGGGTTCTTGTAATTACCATAAGCGAATACATGTCACTCTATTTAGACCATGTGATGAAATTGAAAGGGGGTAGCTCGTTGATAACCTACGCACAAGTTTCCCATGCACAATAGATATGAACCATAGATTTATTTATTTACAAAATAAGTATCGAGATTTCTTTCTTTATAGTGTGCATTAGATCTGAACCATAGATTTATTTATTTACAAAATAAGTATTGAGCTTTGTCTCTTTATAGTGTGCAATAGATATGAACCACGGATTTATTTATTCATGAAATAAATACAGAGTTTTCTCTATTTATACTATTTCAAAATTAGAATTTAATTTTTACAGATAAATTATATATCTTTTATTTATAAAAAAATTATGTAAGTAATATTATTCTATATAATTAATTATTCAACCAGTATTACATTAATAAAAATATTGTTTTCTCCCTTGCCTCTTTCCAGAGTCTCTCCCAAAATGTGAGTCCTGTAAATTTACATATGGCAATAAAAAAATGTATCCAATACATAGAAATCAAAATCAAAGCCATCCATAATTTAAAGCATAAGCTTTGTGTTGTTTGGTTCAAATTTCATTCCAAAAAATTAAAAATATGATTGCTTCTGGTATAGGATGCATTTTCAGTGTTGTTAAGCTGAAAGGATCCCAAATTTTCCAACTAAATTCTTTAGTATTAAGCCTGGAGAATGATTATGCAATATCCATATATTTTTTGCCTGGATGTTCATACAAGTCGAGTGCTGTAAATCTAAACAAAATAATAAAAAAAATTGCTAACATATAAAAATACCAATTGTAGACAACAACAATTTAAAGAGTAAACTTTGTGTTGTTTGGTTGGAAATAAGTTCCAATAACTTTCAATATAATGGTTTTTTTGTATAGCAAACAGTTTTAGCAATCAACAATATTGAGCATATTATTTTTTTCATGATTGTGATAAAATAGATCTAAACATCAATAATATGCAGGTCATTCCTTTAGTACATGCATATAGCATATGAAATAATAGAATTTAGGTTATGATAAAACTCATTTGTCAATGATGGATGCCAAATAATATGACCTGTGGAATAACACATGCCATCTTGAATTTGAAATAGATTATATTAAGCTTCTATTACTTGAGTTTAATAGTCATTGATTTGTATAATTTGGTTTTCATGAAAGGCTCCTTTAAGGCATGCATATTGCATTTCCTTATGTTCTTAAATTTCCACCACTGGATAGAATAGTTAATGATCAAATTGAACCAGGATTTCTTAGGACAATTGGTATCCATAGGATGAAAAGCTTTCATATAGCATTCTTGCTTGCCTCCTGTTGGATTACTGAGAGGGGGGATGAATCAGTAATAGCGTAATTATAATCCTTTTTCTCCAAATAATCCAAGTGTTATATCAATGTAGAATTATTATCCAATAATGAGCAATAAGAAATGAACAATCACACACATACACAATACACCAGTGTTTTACGTGGAAACCCAAATCGAGATAAAAACATGGAATGATTTATATTATATGTATTGAAGAATTACATTCATTGGAAGCACCAACTTCCTTTGTTTTCCAGCTGTAACTGGAAGGAGGCTCCAACCGCCTAGTTTCTCAGGCTACAACCTGAAGTAAGCTCCAACTCCCCAATTCTTTGGCTACAACTAGAAGGAGGCTATAACCCCCTTATGTTCTCCGTCTACAACCAGAAGGTTGCTACAACCACCTGTCCTTGCCCCATCCAATTGCCCTGAAATAGAAGTAGAATGATGGAACCACTATCACACTATCACTGTGAGATATACCGTTGTAAACATGTACCAATAAACCTAAACCATACATCAACCATGCATCAACCTGTACCTCAACCTATAATCAACCTGTACCATAAACAAGTGCATCAACCATGCACCAACCTGTACAAAACAATCTGTAATCAACCTGTACCATAAACAAGTGCAACCAACCATGTACCAAGTATTTACCAATCATGTGTCAAGTACTCATCAACTATGAATCATCAATATGTACCAACATCATCAACTATACACCTCATGTATGTGCCAACTCATCAACTACTTGTCTCAACCATGTACCCAACTTGTACCTCAAACAAAAGCCCTAATCAATTTCATCATAAAAATATGATTTTTAATTATGTAATAGACCTGGTGTATATGATCACATACCTGCAAACCTTCCTTAACTTTAACAACAAGAGACTAGCATTTTCATCAAACATTTGTTTAGTCTCGCAAGACTAGTTTTGGATTAGACAACAACCATAACTTGAAATAATCATAACTTTGTACCTGTAATGAATAAAGATATTAAAATGATACAAAATGTTATTTAGTGTTTTTAATGCAATTCCTACAGGTGTCACTACTTGTAACCTCTCATAAAAGGAGTTATGGCAAAAATGGCACACCTTGCTGAATTCTGGCTTATTCTAGAGAGAAACCTTGTAGAGCGTTCCCCGAAAGGAATACTTGTTGAATTGATCTAAAATAGTTAAACATAATACTAAAGAATTTAATCTAACCAAAACATTTTTTATTATATAATTTGAATATGTTATGAAGAAGTTATGACGTTTTTACCCGAAACACCTATTTTTTACTAGTTTCAGGACTAGGCACAAACCCTATTTTCCATAGAGTGTAACTCAAAAAATACAATGACCCACAAGATTAATATTTTACCAAAGATACTTGGATATGTTTCCTCAATGGAATAACAATTTAACATTCTGAAACATTCTATAAAAAAAATTATTACGAAAATGGTGAGATGACCTCAAAAAAATTCAGATTATATATACTTTCCTCAGAAATTCCGGCCTTCTTTTCTTCACTTTCCTCAGAAATTCGGATTATATATACTTTGGTTACCTTAGACACATATAGGTATTCAATATGCTCAAGTGTGTCTTAAATGAGAGATTCTTTCCTCTTATTTATACTCTCCAAGTAGCTTCCTTAAAAACATCTTTTTGGTCACTTTGCCCACTTTCCTTATTTTAGGGTTAACCCACTTCTAATTTCTTCATTAAATTTATTATTGAATTAATTTATTTTGTATTCACTTTGAAATATAGTACATTCATCACTTCAATTTATCATTTACCTTTTAAAATCTCTTAAACCACTTTGACTACTTTGACCTTTTGGGGCTTCTAGATGACATATGAGGGTCCTCCAACATCGTAAGGCCATAACTCTCAAACCGTGAGGAGTTATGTGATGTTCCACATACTACCAAAAATGGAATGACATGTACTATCCATATAGAATAGTATTACCTTAAAATATGTCAAAACTCATACCGTTATCCATCAAACAAACTTGAGTCCATTACCCAAACTTGGGTTCTCCAACTTCTCATGGACATAACTCTCTAACCGTGAGGAGTTATGTGACATTCCACATACCACCAGAAATGGCATGAAAAGCATCGTCCATATAGGATAGTTTCACTAACAAATTCACCGGCATTCATCTCATTATTCCACAAATAATCATGGGTTCTCTAACCATACTTCTAGGATAACTCAATCCGCAAAGCGTCTTCCCGTGAGGGCTTTCACCATAAGTGGACCACTTTGGGGTTCATCCATTTCTACTTATTATAAACCATGAAAATACAATAACAAGTCATATTTACATCAAAAAATCATGGGTGCATTACCCAAACTTTGTGCTACGGGGATTTCTTCAAGGGTTGACATCAATGACAACCAATCTTAATCAACAATATCCCCCTTTGGCATTGATGGAAACACTCTGATGAAATAATGAAATCATATCACTCATGCTCCCCCTGGAACCATGCCTCTATCCTCTGCATCTGATAAATGTCTCCGTCTTTTTCATCAATGGTAAAGGTATCTTTCCATTTGGGGTTACTCCCCCTGACTGAACTGTACTCTTATGGTGCTTCCTCATGTAAATCTAAGACATATAAGATAAGCATTCAAAAAGAATTCATTTTGGAGTAGAAATAACTCTAAGTATCTGGCGAAGATATTCAAAGGATTCTCGCGGAAGTTGTTTTGTGAAGATGTCTGCCACTTGTTCTTTTGTGCCCACATACTCAACTCTGGTGTTCTTTTCTGCAGCCTGCTCCCGTAGAAAGTGATACTTTATTGGAATGTGATTCATCTTGGAGTGCATCACTAGTTTCTTCAAGATACGGATGGTGCTTGTATTATCACAATAGATTGGAATGGGCTCATCATACTCAACCTGTATATCTATCAGAGTTTGTTTCATCCAAATAACCTATGTACAACATGATGTTGCTACAATATACTCTGCCTCGGCTGTAGATAAAGATACTGATGATTGTTTCTTTCTTATACATGATACTAAAAACTCACCCAAGTAGAACACTTCTCCATTGGTGCTTCATTGGTCATCAATACAGCCTGCCCAATCTACATCTGTGTAGGCAATAAGTGATAGATCCTTTCCTTTTGGATACCATAATCCAAACTCTTTTGTTCCTTTGAGATGTCTGAAAATCCTCTTCACTGCTAACACATGTGACTCTGGTGTCGCTTGAAATCATTCCACCTATCCAACTGCTTGCATTACATTTGGTCTGGATGCTTTCACATATAGTAGGTTGCCAATCATTGACCTATATTTCCTCTGATCTGTAGACTTCGAATCATCCTCTTTGCTCAACTTGCAACTGCTTTGCATGGGAGTGATGACTAGTTTGCAATCTTCCATTCCGAACCTCTTTATCATTTCTATGATAACTTGGTTTGAGAAATAAAGATTCCTTGGTTGCTTTGACATATCTGAAGTCCCAAAAAGAAGTATAGTTCTCCAAGTAATGACATTTCAAATTCATTCTGCATATCTTTTTCAAATTTTTGGCTTAACCTGTCATCATCACTACCAACAATAATATCATCAACATAAACTTCAATTAATAAAATATTACCTTCACTTACCTTGATGTAGAGGTTGTTGTCTACACTTCCTTTTCTGAACCCTGCCTATTGCAGATACTTATCCAGTCTAGAGTACCATGCTCTAGGAGCCTGTTTTAGACCATACAAGGCCTTCTTTAATTTACACACATAATCTACGTTCTCTGACAACTGAAATCCTTCTGGTTGTTCAATGTAGACTTATTATTCAAGTTCCCCATTCAGAAAATCTAATTTATGTCCATCTAATATACTTTAACATTTTTGGAGCATGCATAGGCTAAAAGCAACTAGATTGCTTCCATTCTGGCAACTAGGGAAAATGTCTCTTCAAAGTTGATTCCTTCAATCTGTGCATATCCTTTACATACCAATCTAGCTTTCTTCTTTGTAAATTGTCCATCTTCATTTAATTTATTCCTGAAAACTCATTTTGTGTCGATCACATTCTTATTCTTTGGTCTTGGAACCAATTCCCAAGTGTCATTTTTCTCTATTTGATCAAATTATTCATTCATGGCCTTATTCCAAAATTCATCCTTGTTGTCTTCTTCAAAACAATTTGGTTCAATTGTAGATAAGAGTGCTAGGTGTGTTTGTTCTAGTAAATAGATTTTTCATCTAGTCTCAACTCCTACATCTTTGTTTCTAATAATCTGATTTGAAGGATTATTCCTCTATACTCGTTTGCTAGGTGTCTTTGGAGATACTTGTTGAACTTGCTCTTCTGTTTCTGTCGGATCCTATTCATATTCCTCTTCTACTTCATCTTCTGCTTCTTCTTCAAAAATTTGTTCCATTGATTTGTTTTCTTCTTCCTTTGATTCTGGTCTACTTGTTTCATCAATTGTTACATTGATTATTTCCACAACTTTTTTCAATATTAGATTGTAACACTTGTATGCTTTCCTTGTACTTGAGTAACCAACAAGTACTCCTTTGCCCACATGAGAGTCAAACTTTCCCATTTTGCCATCTTCTCTTTTGATGTAGCATTTTCTTCCAAAAACTCTGAAGTGTTTCACATTTGCTGGTCTTCCTTTCCATAGCTCATAGGGATTTTTATAAGTGTTGTTTCTGAGCATTACTCTGTTTTGAATGTGAAATGTTGTATGCACTGCCTGTGTCCAAAATATATCTATCAATTTGGAATCCATTAGCATTGTTCGAGCCATTTCCTGTACTGTCATGTTCTTTCTTTCAACAACTCCATTCTGTTGAGGTGTCCTAGCAATGAAAGATTGTCTTTTTATTCCATGATTGTTGCAGTAGTACATAAATTCATTTGAAGTGATCTCTCCTCCATTATCAGATCTCAAGAATTTGATTCTTGAATCCATCTCATTTTCAACCATTTACTTGTAGATCTTGAAGTTTTCAAAAGCTTATGACTTGTTCTTGAGAAAGAAAACTGCAGTCATTCTTGTATAATCATGAACTAATAATATAAAGTATCTCTCACTTTTTAAGCCCTTTGTTGTAGTTGGTCCAACTAGATTAGTATGCACAATTTCCAGTGGTCTTATCGTCGAATATTCCTTTGATTTGAACCTGGTCTTTGTTTTCTTTCCTTGTTGACAATGCTTGCATAAAGTGTTGGTTGGTTTCGTGATCTGGGGAATTTTTTTGACTTCTTCTCTTTTGTTGACTTTGACAAGGTTATCAAAATTCATGTGACCCATTCTTTTGTGCCATAAACAAATTTCATCTTCCTTTCCTAGACAACAGTTTTCATTTCCAATTTAACTTAACACATATATGTTGTTTGAAGTTCTTGTAGCTGTACCGACCAATTTCCCTGAACCTTCTTTTCTTATCTGACACTTTTGTGAATCGAAAGTAACTTTATGGCCTTGGTCATACATTTTAATAACACTTAGAAGATTATGTTTCATATTTTCTACCAGTAGAACATTTTGTGCCTTTTTATTCTTGTTCCCAATTCAGACTCTGCCTTGTCCAATGATTTTGGATGAATTTTCATTTCCAAAGGAGACTGATCCATTTCTTTCCTTTTGCAATGTAATAAATTTGTCTCTATCACATGTCATGTGTTTTGAACACCCACTGTCAACATACCAACCATGTTTCTTCTGCTTAGCTTGTAAAGCGACTGTGCATTCTTCATTGCTATACTAATCTTGCTTTCTTATCCATGTCATTTTCTAAGGTTCTTGTCTGTGACTGATGTTATTATGTTGAGGTTCTTTTGGAGGGACTGTCATTCTGCAATTTTTGGCCACATGTCCAAAATTGTTACATTTGTAACATTCCACTTCAATGCTCAAAGATTCAAACCTGTTGTAACTTATTCTTTGTGTTTCACTAGGTCTTCTTTAGTAACCACTTTGTGTATGCCTCTCAAAGTTGTTATTGTTCTTGTTGTTAGATCTGCAATTCACAACTTTATGTCCAAAATTATTACATGCATAACATAAACCAAAATATATAGTTTGATACCTGGGAGTTAAGATCTTATGAATCCTTCTTCTTCTTGAGGCCTATCCGTCTATTTTTTATTATGAAATCTGAATCTTCTAAGTGGAGGAGTGTCCCTGTAATCTTCCTTGTACATCTTCCTATCCCCTTTGATTGTTTCTGCATATCTTTTTGGATTTGTTTCTTGCTCTGTTGTTTTGGAGCTTGATCCCTTTTCTGTCTGATTGTATCCAAGTCCAGACTTGTCAAGATGATATTTTTGACTACTGATAATGTCATCCAAAACTTTTGATCTATTATGCATATTAGTGTGACAATCTTTGCTTCCAAGTTTCTAGTGATCTTGTCCTTTTCTTCTAGTTGTTCTTTGAGTGCTTCTTCAATTATTTTATCTTCTTCTATTTGAACCTTCAATCTTATGATCATTTGTTCTAGTTCTCGAGTGTCCTTTTTCTTGTCTAGTTCTTCTTGTAGTTTCTTGTTTTTCTTCTTTTCTCTTCTGATAACTTCTATGGCACACCTTAATTCTTCTTGATAGACAACTTCTTCCTCTTCAATTTCGTCTTCTACTTCTTCATTTCCATCTTTGGCTTCTTCATATTCTTCTTCGGAGTCTTCTTTGTCAGAATCTTTTACTGCCATGAATAAAACTCTTCCCATCTCACTGTCACTAATTTCATCTTCATCTGATGATGAGATGTCTTCTTTGATGCATAATATTTTCTTGAAATTTTTATCTGTAGTTATTTTTCCTTTATATGTGTGTTTTCCTTTTAAGTAACCTTCATCATTTCTCTTTTTATTATGAGGAAATTTGTCAGCAAAATGACCAATACCATCACAATTAAAACAAATTAAAGGAAGCTTACTTCTATACCTACCATTGGTTCCCTTGTTCAATATTTTGACAAAGTTGGACAATTCTTCATCATCTTCCGAGATGTCGCTGTTGTTGCTATATTCTTCTTGTTCCTTTTTATTTTTCTTTGATCTTTTGGATGCTTTGAAGGCTGCTTCTTTTACATCTGGATTTTCTTAGTCAGTTCTCATTTCATATGCTATGAACATTCCATGCAGTTCATCCATTCTTATTGAGTTTAGATCTGATCTTTATTCTAGTGCTTATATCTTAGGGTTGAATCTCATAGGAAGAGATCTTAGCACCTTTTAAACAATTACAGTTTCTTCAATTTATTCTCCCAATCCTATGATTGCATTCACTGTTTCGTCAACTCTTAAGAAGTAGGATGCAATATTCTTTTCTTCCTTCATTTTTAGTTGTTCAAACTGACCTCTGTAAGTTTGAAGTTTTGTTTCTTTGACTTTTGTATCTCCTTCATAAATATTTCGAAGCTTGTCCCGAATCTCTTTGGCAGATTTACAATGTGCAACTTTGGTGAATATTGTTTCACTGAGACCATTCAAAAGTGTTGATGTTTGGACAACATTGAGAAGACATTCTCAAAAGATAATAATTAATAATATAATTATTATTGATTATTAAATATAGTATATAATAAGTAAATGATAATAATAAATAGGTATTGATTATTCAAGGGACGCATCCTTTCATGGATGGTCACCTTATGTTCCCTATATATGGAACACTCATTATTGTAATAATACATTGAATATCGATCATATCTCATATGAATAAAAACAACATGGTATCAGAGCTATATGATGTTACATGTGAACGAAGATGTTATATGATGTTACATGCAGACCCAAAGTGAGCCTAATATTAGAGAGAGTTAATTGGCTCAGAGGGAGAGCCACATAAGGAGTTTCTCCTCGGTTCAGGTGGGAGAGAGATGTCTCCCAAGACTGACAGACAAGTGTCTCTAGTCTAGGGTGAAGTTTGTATACTTCAAGGACAAGAGTGGCATGTTGCAGAATGTCTCCCTCATTGAGAGGGAGTGTTGATGTTTGGACAACATCGGGAAGACATTCTCTAAAGATAATAATTAATAATATAATTATTATTGATTATTAAATATAGTATATAATAAGTAAATGATAATAATAAATAGTTATTGATTATTCATGGGAGACATCCTTTCATGGATGGTCACCTTATGTTCCCTATATATGGAACACTCATTATTGTAATAATATATTGAATATCGATCATATCTCATATGAAGAAAAACAACAAAAAGTGCATTTGTAGCTTTGGAATTATTCTGACCAAGTTTCACTGCTTTGTCATTTGTTGGTGGAACTGTTGGTACTGTGTATCCATCTATAATTGATTACCAAATTTCAAACCCCTATGTTTGTATGTATGTCTTCATCCTTATGCTCCAAAAAGCATACGTTTGTCCATCAAAGTGTGGTATTCCATTTTTATATGAGTTGGTACTCTCCATGACCTACCTTTCAGTGGTTAAATTGATTTCTGAAGGAACATTCTCTAAAACCAATTGTTGGATTACTGAGAGGGGGGGTGAATCAGTAATAGCGTAATTATAATCATTTTTCTCCAAATAATACAAGTGTTATATCAATGTATAATTATTATCCAATAATGAGAAATAAGAAATGAATAGTCACACACATACACAGTACACCAGTGTTTTACATGGAAACCCAAATCGGGAGAAAACCACGGAATGCTTTATCTTATATGTCTTGAAGAATTACATTCATTGGAAGAACCAACTTCCTTTGTTTTCCAGCTACAACTGAAGGAGGCTCCAACCCCCTTGTTTCTTAGGCTACAACCTGAGGGAAGCTCCAAGTCCCCAATTCTCTGGCTACAACCATAAGGAGGATACAACCCTCTATGTTGTCCGGCTACAACTAGAAGGTGGCTACAACCACTTGTCCTTGCCTTGTCCAAACTCCCTGAAGTAGAAGTAGAATGATGAAACCACTTTCACACTATCATTGTGATATATACTATTGTAAACATGTAACAATAAATGTAAACCATTCATCAACCTGTACCTCAACCTGTACCATAAACAAGTGCATCAACCATGCACCAACCTGTACCAAACAATTTGTAATTAACCTGTACCATAAACAAGTGAAACCAACCATGTACCAAGTATGTACCAATCATGTGTCAATTACTCATCAACTATGAATCATCAATATGTACCAACATCATCAACTATACACCTCATGTATGTGCCAACTCATCAACTACTTGTCTCAACCATGTATCCAACTTGTACCTCAACCAAAAGACCTCATCAATTCCATGATCCAAATATGATTTGTAACTCTATAATAGACCTGGTGTATATGACCACATACCTACAAACCATCCTTAACTTTAACAACAAGAGACTAGCATTTTCATCAAACGTTTCTTTAGTCTCACAAGACTAGTTTTGGATTAGTCAACAACCCTAACTTGAAATAATCATAACTTTGTACCTGTAATGAATAAAGTTCTGAAAATGATATACAATGTTCTTTAGTGTGTTTTATGAAATTACTCCAAGTGTCACTACTTGGAACCTCTCAGAAAAGGACTTATGGAAAAAATGGCACACCTTGTTGAATTCTGGATTATTCTAGAGAGTGAACTTGTAGAGCATGCCCCGCACGTATATTTTTTGAATTGATCTGAAACTATTACACAACATACTAAAAATTGTACTCTAACCAACACATTTTTTCTTACTGAATTTGGATCTATTATGAAGAATTTCTGACGTTCTTACCCGAAACGCCTGTTTTTGACTAGTTTCAGGACTAGCCACAAACCCTATTTTCCACGTAGTGTAACTCCAAACATATAATGAACCACAAGATTAATTTTTTACCATAGATACCTGGATATGTTTCCTCAATTTCATAGAAATTTCACAGTCTGAATCATTCTAGAAAAACAATTATTGCGAAAATGGTGAGATAACCTGGAAAAAACATACCTTAGAAGGCATCATCAAAAGAATTTATCCTTCCTTGAATTTCGGCCTTCTTTTCTTCAATTTCCTCAGAAATTAGGCTTATATATCCTTTGGTTACCTCAGAAACCTATAGGTATTCAATATTCTCAAGTGTGTCTTAAATGAGAGATCCTTGCCTCTTATTTATACTCTTCAAGTAGTTTCCTTAAAAACATCTTCAAGGTCACTTTTCCCACTTTCCTTATTTTAGGGTTAACCCACTTCTAATTTTTTCCATTAAATTTATTATTGAGTTAATTTATTTTGTATTCACTTTGAGTTATAGTATACTCATCACTTCACTTTATTATTTACCTTTTAAAATCTCTTAAACCACTTTGGCTACTTTGACCTTTTGGGGCTTCTAGATGACATATGAGGGTCCTCCAACTTCGTGAGGCCATAACTCTCAAACCGTGAGGAGTTATGTGACGTTCCACATACTGCCAGAAATGGAATGACATGTAATATCCATATATAATATTATTACCTGAAAATATATCAAAACACATACCATTATCCATCAAACAAACTTGGGTCCATTACCCAAACCTAGGTTCTCCAACTTCTCATGGTCATAACTCTGTAACCGTGAGGAGTTATGTGATGTTCCACATACCATAAGAAATGGAATAACATGCACTATCCATATAGGATAGTTTCATTGACAAATTCACTGGAGTTCATCTCATTATTCCACAAATAATCATGGGTTCTCTAACCATACTTCTAGGATAACTCAATCTGCACTGCATCTTCCCATGAGGGATTTCACCATAAGGGGACCACTTTGGATTTCATCCATTTCCACTTATTATCAACCATAAAAATAAAATAATGAGTCATCTGTACATCAAACAATCTTGGGTCCATTACCCAACCTTTTTTCTATGGGGCTTTCTTCAAGGGTTGACATCAATGACAACTAACCTTAATCAACACCTTCCATATTGGTATAACTATTCCATTGAAACAAATGTTCATGGGCATGTTTCTTTGCAATTTTTTCTTAGGAAAATGACAGTTTTTCCTTTGTGAGAGAATGAAAATATGGCATTGATACGAACATTATAATTGTTTCTTGTTTCTTAACTGTTGATCAGAACATGTCCAACAAAATTTTGTAATGAACACATTGTATGAAATTATAGTAGAAAACAAATTGCAATAGAAGATTCTATTTGGCCATATTGTCAAAAAAGATTGAACAAGATGACAAGCCATAAACATACAAGTTCGTTACCTATTCAACGTAGAAACTAAAAGATATTACCAATAGAAACAAAAATGACTTAGCATCCATAAATACATTGTTCCAATTTTGAGTACATATAAACTTGCAATGCAAGTTTCTACATGGGCATATTGTCAAAAAATAATTTAATGCCAAGTATTACACATATTCGTTCTCTATTGATCAAAGCCAATGCAACACAAGTACAATCAAAACCAAAATAGCTTATGAGTAGAAACTATTTAAAATAACACTTGTTTTTTTTTAGTTTACAATTGCCAATGAGGCTAATGTGCAAATATTTATTGCTTACGAGATCCATGTAATCAATGCCTTGGTGGTCTAATTACAGTTTGATGCCTCAAAAAACATATTTTACCTTTTAAATTGATTCACATGTCATTTAAAAAACATTGAATTAGTAATTTCACAATTATCGGGATGTCGGGCTCTTGAGCCATCGAGTTACTTCTTTGCATTTACATAAACAATGCACCCGAGGGGATAGGTTGGTACAATGATATCAGGAGATCGGATGTTGGGGATCTGGGGCACCATTTCCCAATGGATTTCACGATATCCTAGGTTCGATGCAATCCACGGTCATGATTTAAAGTGTCGTGATGGTGGTGTGCATTTAACACTTCTTATTTCAATAAATATTGTTTAAACTGTGATTTTAAATTTTTTCTCAAACATCAATGTATTGAAATTTAAAAGGTGAAAAGTGTTATTTGTGGGGGCATATCTCCTATTTATAATCCCAATGTAGAGGGGTTCTCGCAATTACCACAAGACAACATGTGTTCCTCTATTTAGACCATGTGATGAAATTGTGAGGGGGTGGCTCATTGATAACCAATGCACAAGTTTCCTGTGCACAATAGATTTGAACCATAGAATTATTTGTTTACAAAATAAGTATAGATATTGATATCTTTATAGTGTACGATATATCTAACCATATATTTATTTATTTACGAAATAAATACATATATTTCTCTCTTTATACTACTTCAAAATTATAATTTATTTTTTACGAATAAATTATATATCTTTTATTTATAAAAAAATATGTAAGTAATATTATTTTGTATAATTAATTCTTCAACCAGTATCACATTAATAAAAATATATTTTTCTCCTCAGCTTCTTTCCACAGTCTCTCCCAAAATGCGATTCTTGTAAATTTAGATATGGTAATAAAAAAATTATGTCCAACACATAAAAAGAAAAATAAAAGGCAACCATAGTTTAAAGCACAAGCTTTGTGTTTTTTGGTTCAAATTCCATTCAAAAGACTGAAAATAAGATTCCTTCTAGTATAGGAAGCATTTTCAATGATATTAAGTTGAAAGGATCTCAAATTTCCCAAATGAATTCTTCAGTCTTAAGCCTCGAGAATGATGATGCAATATCTAGATATTTTTTGCATGGATGTACATAAAAGCTGAGTACTGTAAATCTAAGTACAATAATAAAAAGTCTTTCCAACATATAAAAAATAACAATTCTAAACAACAATAGTTTAAAGCATAAACTTTGTGTTGTTTGGTTGAAAATAAATTCCAATAACTTTGAATATAATGGCTTTTGGTATAGCGACCAGTTTTAGAAATCCACAATATTGAGCATATCTTTTTTTCATGGATGTAATAAAATAAATATAATCATCAATAATATGCAAGTCATTCCTTTAGTAGATGCATATGGCATATGAAATAATAGAATTTAGGTTATGATAAAACTTATTTTTCAATGATTGTTGCCAACTAATATGACCTTTGAAATTAACATATGCCGCCTTGAATTTGAAACATATTATATTAAGCTTCTATTACTTGATTTTAATAGTGATTGATTCATATAAGTTTGTTTCCATGTAAGGTTCTGTTGGATTACTGAGAGGGGGGGTGAATCAGTAATAGAGAAATTAAATCCTTTTTAACCATAAAATGCAAGTGTTATATCAATGCAACACTATCATCCAATAGTTGCAGAGTAAATAAACAATGAACAAATGAGCAATCATACACATACACAATACACCAGTGTTTTTACGTGGAAACCCAAAGTGAGAGAAAACAACATAATTCTTTTTCTTATATGTATTTAATAATTACATTCATTGGAAGCACCAACTTCCTTTGTCTTCCAACTTCAACTGGAAGGAGGCTCCAACCCCCTAGCTTCTCAGGCTAAAACCTGAGGGAAGCTCCAACTCCCCAATTATTTGGATACAACTAGAAGGAGGCTACAAACCCCTATGTTCTCTGGCTACAACCGAAAGGTGGCTACAACCACCTGTCCTTGCCCTGTCCGACTGCCCTGAAATATAAGTAGAATGATGGAACCATTGTCACACTATCACTGTGAGATATATTGTTGTAAACATGTACCAATCAACCTGCACCAAACAGACTGTACCAACCAACCTGTAATCAACCTGTACAAATAACCTGTAAACAACCTATACCAATAACCTATGGAAACATGTACCATGCATCAACCTATACCTCAAACTGTACCATAAACAAGTGCATCAACCATACACCAAACATGTACAAATAACCTGTCACAACAACCTTTCCAAACAACCTATCACTACAACTTGTCTCATCAATGTTATGAACCAAATCAGATCTACTCACCAATATCAATCACCAAGACAACTCTCAACCAAATTCACAATATCACAAAGATGTGCATCAACCAGGCATAACACAACAACTCATAATCATCACCAAGATCAATATGCGTTTCTAATAATATACCAAGACAAGTATGCTACATCATCCATAAACCATGTGTCAACAATAATACTTACAAGTTCCCTCAAAAATGTACCAATTATGTACCAATCATGCATAAACTACTAATCAACTATGACTCATCAAGATGTATCAACTATACACCTCATGTATGTGCCAACTCATCAACTAATTGTCTCAACCATGTACCAAACATGTACCTCAACCAAAATTCCTCATCAATTTCATCATCCAAAACTGATTTGTAACTCTATAACAGACCTGGTGTATATGATCACATACCTGCAAACATTCCTTAATAAGAGACTACCATTTTCATCAAATTTTACTTTAGTCTCACATGACTAGTTTTTGGATTAGTCAACAACCCTAACTTGCAATAATCATAACTATGTACCTGTAATGAATAAATATATGAAAATAGTACACAATGTTCTTGACTATCGTTTATGCAATTCCTCCAGGCTTCACTACTTGGAACCTCTCAGAAAAGTAGTTATAGCAAAAATGGCATACCTTGTTGAATTCTGGCTTAGTCTAGAGAGAGAACTTGTATAGTGTGCCCCGCATAGAATATTTGTTGTATGGATATGAAAATGGTACAAAGATTACTATAGAATATACTCGAATGAATACATTTGGTATTACTTAATTTGGATCTGTTATGAAGATGTTATGACGTTTTTTCACGAAACACTTGTTTTAGACTAGTTTCAGGACTAGACACAAACCCTATTTTCCACGGAGTGTAACTCCAAAAATACAACAACCCACAAGATCAAATTGTTATCACAGCTACCTGGATATGTTTCCTCAATGACCTCAATATTTTGCAGTCTGAATCATTCTATAAAAAATGTTATTGTGAAAATGGTGAGATGACCTGTAAATAACATACCCGAGAAAGCATCATCAAAATAATTTATCCTCCCTTGAATTTCAGCCTTTTGTACTTCACCTTCCCTATGATATTGACTTTAGATATCCTTTTGTTACCTCAGTCACTTGTATATATTCACTATGCTCAAGTGTTATTAAATGAAAGACCCTTGCCTCTTATTTATACTTTTATGTAGCTTCCTCAAGGGGTTACCTTCCAACCATCTTAAACCACTTTCCTTATTTTAGGGCTAACCCACTTCTAACAACTTGTCCACTTAGTATTTTCTCCATTAAATTTATTATTTAAATAGTTTATTTTGCATCCACTTTGACTTATAGTACACTCATCACTTCACTTTATTATTTACCTTCTAAAATCTCTCAAATCACTTTCCTTATTTTAGGGTTAACCCACTTCTAACAACTTGTCCACTTAGTAATTTCTCCATTAAATTTATTATTTAAATAATTTCTTTTGTATCCACTTTGACTTATAGTACACTCATCACTTCACTTTATTATTTGAATAATTTCTTCTTTGCAACCACTTTGACTACTTTGACCTTTTGGGGCTTCTAGATGACTCATGAGGGTTCTCCAACTTCGCATGGACATAACTCTATAACCGTGATGATCCAGGTGGATATCGGTGGCCACCCACCTATTCCAGCTGGCTCAAAACAATTTTATGATGATTTTGGAAATTTACTATTTTTAGTAGTTTTAACTTCCAGGGCCATTTTGAGGGCCTAAATGAAGGTTTTTCAGGATCGAGCTTTTGAATAATAGTTGAAGGCATGATTGAGACCATAAAATCAATCTCCTCGATGATACCTTTCCAACGAGATATCATACACCTAAAACGGAGAAAGTATGCAAACATTATGACCCCAGGAAGTTGATGTACTAACTTACCCAGACGGGGCCCACATGACTTTTGGCGCTTCATCTCCTAGGGTTAGGTTTTTAGATGTCTAGGGTTTTTGGCATTCATTTTCATTGTAAAAATTCCTTCAGAGCCTCATTGTAATCATCTTCTTGCAAATGAGTGAATCCGTCACATCTCTTCTCAGAGATAAGTTGCCACCATTCCAACAAGCTTGTTTTCGCTGCATTTTACAGTTTCAACTTATTTCCTTATTGAATAGAAAACCGATTTTACTGTATCTCTATTATTTTGTGTTAAGAACCTTTTAATAATATGTATTCATTTCGTTATTCTCATAAAATACGGATCAGTGGTATCAGAGCGGTCTTCTCCTTGTCATCTTAATGCATGTCCCCAACGAGGTCGGAGTACAAAGAGTTGGGTCTCGAGCTTGTTTCTCTTGAGGACAAATTCTCTCCCACGCCCAAGTGACCTCTCATGGAAGGAGAAAATAAATATGACGGGATAGGAGATCCTTTCAAAATATTGATTGAGGAAGCCCTCATGCAACAAAAGAACGATATGATGGATAGTTTCACGCAAATCCTTCGGTGGCTACCAACAGGTGACGCATATTCTTCGAGCGGAGGCACCACCCCCTTCAAGGTACAAATAAACTTTGATATTCCTATATTTGAAGGTCAAATAGACACATATGTTGTAGACAAGTGGTTGAATATACTAGAAGATTATTTTTATGTCCATAACTTTTTGAATAGAGAAAAGATTACTTTTGCGCTCCTCAAAGTCGTTCCCCATGTCAAAGATTGGTGGGAAACTTTCCGTGAGTAAAATGAAACAGAGGAACCCTCATTATTTATAGTCATGACCACCTGGGAATCCTTCAGGGACGCTATTAATAAAAAATACTACCCTGTCAGAAGTTATGACAACTTGTATACCAAATGGACCACACTGCGGCAAGAAAGAGACCAAGCGGTGTCAGATTTCACAAATATCTTTCATAGCTTGCGCACCAAGCTAGGTATCAAATATTTGGAGTGACATATCGTGCTCAAGTATTGCGGTGCTTTGCATAGATACATCCAGATTGAAATGGAATTTTTGGACATATCATCCTTGGGCGCGGCCTACCGATATGTCATCAAAATTGAGAAGAAGCTCAAACAAAAGACATGAAAATTTGGGCCTGGGAACCCCTCACAAAAAAATCTAGGAAAGGGCAGCCCCAACCCACAAAGAAAAGGATAGAGCAAAGATGGACAGTATCAGGACAATGTAAGGTAGCTAGAGAGGCAGTGGGGGGGCCCAGAGGGCCCATAGTGATAATAGTGGAGGTCATTCAATGTAAGGTGGACAAGGTTCACTATATTATTAAATAAGGCCCACTATGGTAGTTAGATATAATAAATGTAAGAGGACTTCTTAGAAGGTTCTACTTCTAGAAGATTCCTCCTCTAGAATGTTCTTAGGTGATGGTAGCACTATATAAAGTGGTTCAAGCAATGTAATGATACATGAAGAGAATTATTGTATTTGGAGCTGAAGCTCATTAGGAGGTTGCCCCCTCAAAGAGGCAAGTGAACAAGAGAGGATCACTTCCATAATAGGATCCATTGTATGGTGTTGCCCTACCTCAAGGGTTTTGGTAATAATAAAGTGTGGTTTCTTCTATCTTGCTTGTGGATCTATTGTGTATTCAATATTTGTGGTTATTATATTGGTAGATCTATTCAGGTTCTTAACAATTGGTATCAGAGCACTTTCCTTGGCCAAAGAAGGGAAGATTTGTTTTCTCTTTTTGCAGAATTTTTTTCTAGGGA
>ML786753.1:192982-203320 GCA_009831015.1 Picea engelmannii | reverse complement strand
ATTGCTTGAGGAGTTTTATCCTTCCATAAGGATTAATATATGGTGTTACCCTACCTCAAGGGTTTTGGATATTTCTTGTGTTCATTGTTATAGTGAATGGTTTATGGTTTATTCTTGGTTATTTCTGAAGTATATTTGCAGATCTGGTTTAGGTACCTAACAGTTGACATCAATGACAACCAACCCAATTAATCAACAGGTTCCTTTAATGCATGCATATTTTATTTCCTTGTGTTCTTAAATGTACACCATTGGATAGCATAGTTAATGATCAAATTGAACTAGGATTTCTTAGGACACTTGGCATTCATAGGATGAAAATCTTCCATATAGCATTCTTATTCGCCTTCCACATTGTTATAACTATTCCATTGAAACAAATGTTCATGGGCATGTTTATTTGAAATCTTTTCTTAGGAAAGTGACATTTTTTCCTTGGTGAGAGAATAAAAAGATGGCATTGATACAAACGTGTATCATTTTTAATGTCTCTTAACTATTGATTAGAACATGTCCAACAACATTTTGTAATAAACACATTGTTCCAGCTTACAGTAGAAATAAGATTGCAATACAAGATTCTATGTGGCCATATTGTCAAAAAAATTTCAACACAGTCACAAGCCATAAACATACATATTTGTTAGCTGTTCAATATAGTAATTGCAAGATATGCTCACTAGAAACAAAAAATGGCTTAACAGCCATAAATACATTGTTCTAGTTTTGGGCATAGAGAAAATTGCAATGCAAGTTTCTACATGGGAATATTGTCAAAAAATGATTTAAGGACAAGTCTTACATAGACATATTCATTGTCTATTGAGAAAATCTAATGCAATAGAGGTACAATCGAAACTAGAATGGCTTACCAACCTAAATTGTTTAAAACAACACTTGTTTTTTTGGAATTTACAATTTCCAATGAGGCTAATGCACGAAGATTCTATGTTTCCTATGAATGCATTATAGGACAACCTGTAAAGTGAAATTTAAGTTAGAACCAATTTACAACATTTTATGAGGCCAAAGAGACGTTAGAACAGTTCAATTGAAATTGCATGATGTACCTTCTTTTTTCTGTTCAGCTGACTTTCTTATTGTAACTGTTTTCTTTTGATCCGATATGCAATATGACATTGTCCTCATTTAATGTAAACTTACCATGTACTTTGAATTCATGTATCATATACACAATTTTTTTTTTTTCTCAAGATATGCTTCATATGCCAATTGTGTTAGGGTAGGAAGCACATCTTGCAATATTGGGGCTCTAATTGTATAGTGCACAATGCTCTTGTCTAATGTTCGGATGATAACATTGAGGAAATGTTTATATTCATAAGGGAATTTGTCATTTCGTACCACTTTGTCAATTTTCATACCATCTATTAATGCACCCGCATAAGTGGGGGAATTTCACTTGACACATAGAGGTTCAAAGGGAGTCGAGTATGCATTTGTCGTTGCCAATGCACCTTCAACCTTTGTACATGACATAATAGTTAATATAGTTGGAAATACAATTTTTATATGTAAAGATAATTGTGTACATAAATTTCATGCATGGAAGTCTCTATGTATACTTACAATATTCCTGGTGCATGTTAGTTTTTTCAGATCCTTTATTCTCTGTTCTCAACTCTTTTATAAATGTTGAGTGTGTTGCACGGAAGACCTTTTCTTTGACATCTCTCTTCTTGGTTATATTTTTGAAAAGAATAAGGGGAAATTACCCTCTTTGAAATCATTTTTCCATTGAAGAAAAAAAGTGTGCATATGTGTCGAAAATTTGAATTTGTAACATAGAACATTGTAATAGTTATGGAATATGATTGGATACATTTCAGAATGTGAAAATAAGCAAAAAATAAAACAATAATCATATAGAACTGGTATCATTTCCTTGTCATCATCCAAGTCATCATCCTTTATATCGAGAATGTATTGCAATCCAACCTTTTTGCAATATGGTATGGTAGCACCAATGGTTCCAATTGGATACATGTCTTTATTTTCAGCAAATTGTCTTAATGTTGTGTTTGGAATGAAATTGTATTCAATACAACATGTTGGTACTATTTCTACAACAATTTAGTCATATAAAAAGATAATACAATCACAATCACCACGGTTGTATATATGTTTTGGTAGTATTATAAAATCTATAATGGATACTCCATTGCTAGGAATGATTTTTTTCCTTATGTTTCTAAACAAGGTGTGTAGGTACACTCAATGTAACTATTATTAGTCCCTTGTTGATAGTGATATCAACATGTAGTATGCAGTGTGTCCTATTTTATTTGTACAAATAAGTGTTATATGTGTCCATTATGTCTCCAATGAATATATGTCTTGTTCATCGGTTTTTCAGGTCTTCTACTGATACTATACTTGGTGGTGTTTTTCTATCCATGTTTCCAATGTTTAAACATAAGAAGTGAGATGAAGGAAAATTTCTATACATTTTTTTCTTCCATGTCTCCAAAATTAGTGTCACAATTTCAATGAATTGCATTGGTCAAAGTTTAATAGGCATACCTCTTAGCATTTTCATCTTGCATTGTACTGTCTTGTTTGTCTCTACATGCCAATATTTCCCGTGCACTGAGAATAATGGAATTATATATCACAAACCTATTTATCATGGCATATGGGTAATAAGTAACTGAAAATATATATTTTCTAAATGCAATAGGATCATAATCCATGAATATTTACAAACGTGCTTTTGTTTTTTCTTATGTTTGCAATGATTGAATGCCAATGCTTCCTTCAATTGTCCAACTTTCTCTTCTCCTAACAAAAAAAATTGCAGATCAATTATGTAAAGGAATGAACATGTACAACATATTGTATCCTTCTCTGACATCATTTGACATTGACATATTTTTTTGCAAATAAAAATATAGAAAACATACAACATATCAGCATACCAAGGGTTGCTTAATGATTATTGGCATACCTATTGGAAATCTTTTCTTGAGTTTTTTCATGTGATGTACCTATAATCTCTTTATCCTCTTCAGTTATTGTAATTTTTTCTCTGCCAACAATATAAATATTTCAATGGGAATAAAAATAACATACAATGTGTGAACAACATGCAATATTGACGTATGACGCAAGACATGAAGGAAACATAGTAAAAGACAAAGGTAGAAGCATGTACCTTTTTAGTGCATGTTCCATGGGTGTGCTTGTACAAAGTTTCCCTGCATGAGAATCTATTGGAAGCCAAAGTATTTTTAAAAATTGGGTGATACATGTATCTGACTACAATTAGGAAGTTGGACAATATACGAAAGGGAATCGAAAAACATGGTCAATCGATATGTATTGTATATTTTCTGCATTGGTTACTTACTTATGGACTATACAAATGGAATCCATGATAGAGTTATCCGGTCCATTGGAAAGAGAAGAGGAATTAGTATATATGTAAAAAATATATGGAAGTATGCTTTGGCAAATTGGAATATGTAATTGTGTAGTTTGTTTTATATGTATTTCATATTTCAAGAAAAAGACAAATTGTATCAAGGTTATTCCAATATGAATCTAAGAAAAACACGTTTGATTGTACCTTGGGAACATTTGACCATACATGATCAATAAGTGTTTTTTTTCACATGATTTACCTTCTGCAATAGAAATTGGAGATTGTAACTACACATGTACTTCTCTAATTTTCTTGTTTTATCATTTCTTTGTAACATGTCAATGTTAAAGTCTCCTAGAATGAAAATGATTTTGTTCAAATGTAAATGGTGCAATGTTGTTGCAATAATGTTCACTATGCTAGTCGAAGTTGCATGTGGTGCAACATATATATTCAATATTGCAATTTGCGATCCATGAAACATTTCATTTGTTAGCAATGCATCAACATTTTGTTCTTGAAAATGCATATGTTCCAAAATTGGTATATATTTTTTCACTAGTATCATCACTCCATGTTCAATGCATTTTGATATACAATTGAAGTTTTGAAATTGTTCATTTTCCATGGACATCATCATATATGTTTCTTGAAAGAACAAAATATCATATTGCATTATTTCATAATCATTGATTATATCATCAATATGTGCATTTAGGCTGTGTGTGTTTAGTGAGCAAATTGAAATGAATGATTTTGACTGTGTTGATTGAGAATCATACTCTACAGCCCATTTTTCACTACTCTGAAGGAATTGCATCTCAATGTCAAATTTTTGCTTCACCCTAAATGTTTCGTGAGTAAGAGAATTTAGCAAATACGATGACTCTGTTTTTTAAATGGGACAAGGTTGTGTACACCAAGCCATGTTTTTGTATTCCACCAGGGTCAAAGGAAACATTATCAAGTGTCAAACCTTGTGACTTGTGCAATGTACATGCACATGCAAGTTGATTTGGAATTTTTTTTCGGATCTTCACCTGACATGTCTTTTCTATCATTGATATTGGTTTTACAATGTGCAATATAGGTGTCCAATTATGCGGGGTTTCTAAGTTGTAAAGGTAATTTAACTTGTTTTCTTGTCGATGTCCAATAAGTAGATCATGGAACTTAATCCAGAGAAATCTAGTGTTAGTTTTTTTTGTATATTATTTGACCACTCCATTCATACCATTGACCAAGACATCTGGTGAATCATAATTGCAAGCATATATTTTGACTACCATGTCCATTTTAAGGACAGGTAGTGAATGAAAAGTGGTTTTATGTTGATGGAATGTCATATCACCATGGTTATCATCTTCCACATCAATTTCATTGATCATAATTCCATTGCTAGGCATTGTTGGACACATCGACCACACTATGAGGGGGGGGGTGAATTAGTGTGTGGCTCTTTCTACAATCATTTCTTCCTTTAGTTAGCAACCACTTCAAACATTATCATTTAGCAACCAATTAAAACATATATTAACAACATTCATCATTAATAGAGAACTATGAATCATCATCACAATGAACACAATGAGAACCAGATATATGTGTAAGATTTTGTATTATGTTGTTACATGGAGACTATAATCCCGGGGGTTTATCAACACCAACCGAAAAGAGCACCAACTCAAAGAGAGTACCAACTCTCACATACAAGACCCAACTTGAATATCTCAGCACCAACTGAGATGTGGGGATTCCAATACTCAAGTACAAGACCCAACTTGTAGACGGAGAACAATATGTTCAACTGTACCTCAACCATAATGTAGTATTGACCATCACATCAACCAGACATCAAACCCTCACTGTTATGCAGCCTCAAACTATACCAACAACTTCAACAACATACCTCAACCAAAGATCATCAACCATGTACCAAAATACAAGATATGCCTCATCAATCAATCGAACAAGATGTATCAATGATGAATACCATACATATTAGCACTATATTTATGTAGATTTGTCTCATACAATATGTATCATGAAACCAACAACCTCTCTAGGGAAGATCCATAATATCCCATAACCATATCACATGTAGAAAACAATATCCAACTACACATGAGAATATATCATACCTTTTTATCATGTAGCTTGATATGTCATACCTGAACACTGTCATACCTCATGTAACCTCTACGTGGCCTCTGCAACTTGAGCCATGCCTCAACCCTTAGTTATGGTAGTTCCTTGTGTGATGCAGGAGATATGTCAAGTGGGGCCTCGCATGACAGGCCCTACGCAACCCACAGGGGTGTCTCGCGGGAAATCTACTGGGTGACCCACGGAGATGACCCTAACTGGGGTTTTTCACATTTTGTTTTCACTCCATTATAGCCACGAAACTTTGTCATCACTCTACCTTCGCGTCCTCAGACTTGCAGAACTTTATATGTACTCACAATAAACCTTTCACCATAGAATATATTCAATGTTCTCAATAGGTATATGAGTATATCAGCATAGGATTCCCTTGATCTCTTATTTATACTTTTCCAAGTGCCTTCCTCGGTAAGTTATCTTCTAACTATTTTACTCCACTTCCCTCTTTTAGGGATAACACACTTTTAAGTACTTTTCCCACTTGTAACCACTTTATCCATAAATAGTAGACTCACCACTTCTTGTTCCAAGCACTTTATTATTTAATTAATTTCTTTTGCAGCCACTTTGACTAGGGAATATTCTTTATGACTTTTTAGAATATTTTGACTTCTTGTTGACCTTCTAGGGGATTCTAGATTACTCTAAAGGGTTCTCCAACTTCTCAAGGCCATATCTCCCTAGCCATGAGGAACTATGTGGTGTACCACATATCACTGGAAACGACATGACGAGCACTATCCATCTATCTACATTTTATAACCTCTTGACATGTTCTTAAACATATTTATTTCCTCAAAACTTCAGGCTTCATGACCACACATCTAGGATTTTTCAACCAATTAGCCATTTGGATTATGCAAAGAATCTTCCCAAGAGGGATTTCACTATAAGTGGACCACCTTGAAGGTCATCCATTTGGTACTACCTTGGATATCAACCATGACATGACATCAATGATACAACTCCCTTCGACATCAATCCTGACATCAATGAAAATGCATCATCATGACATCACTCGACATCAATCCTTTGACATCATTGACAACTTAGTCCAACAATATCCCCCTTTGGCATTGATGGAAAAACCAATATCAAAACTTCACCTATGATTATTTGATCTAGATTATATTCAAAAAAAAATGAAAGTAGAGAAATTACAATGAAATACTGAGGAAACTTTCCAGAAACAAAGAAATACAACAATACTTGATTTCTATTAATGAAATAATTGTAAAGAGACTATTAAAATACAGAGTGCAAGACTTGCTAGAATGGTGGTATCTTTGTCTCTGAGAAGAGATGTGACGGATATGCTCATTCACAAGAAGATCATTACAATGAGGCTCTGAAGACCTTTTTATGTCAAACGGGAATTCCAAAACCCTAGACATCCAAAAACCTAACCCTAGGAGATGAAATTCCAAAATTCATGTGGGCCCCGTTTGGGTAAGTTAGTACATTAACTTCTCGGGGTCGTAACTTTTGCATACGATCTCCGTTTTAGGCGTGTGATAGCCCGTTGGAAAGGTATTTTAGAGAAATACACATTATTACATCAAAATTTGACTTCATATACATTTTGACTATAGCACGCCAAAATAACATCGTTTAGGGCCCCAAAATGACCTTGGAAGTACATCAAGATGTGCTGACATGAATACATACAAAATAATCCAATTGGAGCAGGTGGGATTCCACCAGTATCCACCTGCAAGATTTGTAGGGATTCAGACAACCCCTAAAGGGTAGAACCCACAATTACAAAGAAGTACAAAATAACATGTTGAACTAAAAAATGACAAAAGGAGCCAGTTGGAACAAGTGTGTGGCCACCAATATCCACCTGGATCATTCCTCCTTCCTTAGGAGGCAATGGTCTCCATTTCGTTAAGTTCCCAGGGAATAAGGGAAAGCATTTTATGAATCTGAATCTTGGTGAGTTGCGTGCTTTGTTGTATAAGTTGTGTTGCTTCGTCTGTGAAAGAATGTCACAAACCGGTTGCTAGCGGGGTTGAATATGCTCCACCAACCTATTTTCTATGGGTTTGATAGGGCATTGTGTAGGCACCATTGTAGGTGAAGAAATAATGTATTATTTCTCTTTGAAAATCTATTTTTGTTGGATAGAAGGTGTTGAGGATGCAATGGTTGTAGCGATATTTTGTGCATCCTTTGAATAGACTGTGAAGAGGATGAATTTTGTAGTATGAGATATTACATTGTGACACTATTTTGGTGGAGTAGTAGTCGGAACTACCTTTGGTATCCAATAGAGCTGACCTCCCAGAGTAATAATGACACTAGAGGGTGTATAATCATAGACAACATGACATCTCCACATGTATGGTTGGCCCAAAACCACATCATAGACATAAAGAGGGGCAACATCACACACTACCTCATCCTTGAAGGGCTAGATGCCATAGGGTAGGAGACACTGCTGGATGACACGCAGATATCATCCCTGGTGAAGCCACCTGATGTTGTATGGTTGCAGGTGTGGTTTTGTTGACAACCCCAACTGTTTGATGACCTTAGCTAGGATGAGGTTCTTTTGGCTGTCGTTATAAAAATGAAATGCAATGGAGTTCCCTTCAACCACATCTATGAATGGAAGAGGTGTGTCTCCTCTTCATGATCTACTGATTCTTCTGGTTGAATTTTTGCACTTGTGACAGTGGTAGTGGGGTCTGCATTGATGATCTATCTATTTTCAATATTTTCTGGATCGAATTTTGAATAAGAGTTCAGCTTCGTGTCTTTGACCTTGGCCAACAATGAATGTTTCGAGTGACATTCATTGGTGTTATGACAAGGGATTTTGTGGAAGACACCACTTCCTGTTGCCATGTTTTTAGGCAGATGTGCTTGTCATTGATGGCAAGTTCAGAGTATGCAACGATGGAAAAACAGGGACAACGTAAGCTCATAAGAGATAGTGTAGAGGTGCACAAAGAGTGCAAGAGTGTGCCTGTTTATTTGATGGAAAACAGACAGGCAAGGAAGATCAGTAGCGCAGGGATAATTGCATGGAAAGATCATAAGCGAAACGTAGGAATACGCTGATCCGACTCCATTTTGGAGTTTCGGATACCAGGAGATTGAGAATTCAAGAGTTGAGACTCTTCAACACAAGAGTCCCAGAGTTGCGAAATCCGGAATCCTGAAATCCCAATAGAGGTGCATCAACAAGAGTTTTACAGACCAGGAAATAACTCCATTTTGGAGTCCCGGATATCGGGAGTTGAAGTGTCGAAACACTTCACCACAGGAGTGCCGAAATGCTGAAACAACGAAATGAGAAACACCGAAATATCGAAAGAAGGAGACAGTTCCAGATACCAGGAGTTGAAGTGTCAAAACACTTCACCACAGGAGTCCCGGTATCGTGAAATGTGAAATGCCAAAATCCCGAAAGAAGGAGACAGTTCTAGACACCAAGAGTTGAAGTGTCAAAATACTTCACCACAGGAGTCCCAGAATCGTGAAATGAAAAATGCTAAAATCCTGAAAGCAGGAGACAATTTCGGATACCAGGAGATGGAGGAGTCAAGTGTCGAGACTCCTCATCATAGGAGTCCCAAAGTTACGAAGTGCGAAAAGATGAAAAGTTGATCTGACTTCATTTCATAGTTTCACAGACCGAGACTTGGAAGTGTCGAGAACATTCACATCAAGAATGTCGAAATCGCGATATGTGAAATCATGAAGTGATATGGGCTGATGGATCCAGGAGGATAATGTGGCAGACCACGTCAGAAAGGAAAGGTGGAAGAATATGACATGTGGCACGATCAGACAACGAAAAGTGTCGAGTTGATTAGGCATTTCAAGCCACTAGAAATCACAATTATGAGTGACACGTGACAGCCACTCCAGTGACGACACGTCATCGAGTGATGCAAGACTGACCTCACTCCAGGAGTTTTTTCTTCGGGATTTTTTAACTCCATCACTCCCCCAAAGTCCTGAAGGCTGAAGTCCCGGGGCAGAGGATAGCCGTCTGATCACCATGGATAGAGGACCATTGATTTGGAGATCGAAGTGCTTGTGTGATTGGAGAGGGTTCATATTCCGGTGGTCACATCGTCGAAGAGTTGTAGAAGAGAACTCAAAGCGGCAAGCTCCATTTTAGAGTTTTGGGGATTGGGACATGGAGAGTAACAAAATCTTCACCATGGGGATCTAGAAATGCTGAAGTATGAAATGGAAAAATGAACGCAAGATTCAATGAAGTCAATTCAATGGTGCAGATGAATTTGAAAAATATCGGAGGGCAATTGTTGCACTTCACAGTGTAACTGCTAGAAACAAATGATGGTTTCTGCCAGAGGATGAGCTCGTCTATGACAGAGAAGACGAAGAGTCTCAACTGCCAGAGAAGCTGAGGAATCTCGAGATAACACCCAGTGGTGATGGATGCGTGTGCAAAGTGGCATAGAAGCTGAAGAGTGCAAGATACCAGATATATAAAATATGCAGAACAGAAATAAAATGCTAGAAAGGGCAGAATAACAGTAAAATATCCAGCATAATATTCACAATACATAGAAATGATATACGAAACAACAATAGAGAAAGCACTTTGATTCATAAAGCAATGTTCACAGACCTCTTCGAGGGGGCAACCTCCAGTCGAGCAACGCTCTGTTACAATAATCTCCAAGTTAGGGTTCTCATACCCTCGACCCTTATTTATACTAAATATGTCTATTAAGAGAAGCATCTAGAGGAAGATCCTTCTAGAAGCGGAAGCTTCTATTAGGTCTTCTTACATCCGCCTT
>ML786753.1:178946-192932 GCA_009831015.1 Picea engelmannii | reverse complement strand
GCATCTAGAGGAAGATCCTTCTAGAAGCGGAAGCTTCTATTAGGTCTTCTTACATCCGCCTTATTCTATTTTATTGAAATGCCTTATTAATATTGACCTTTATTACATCTGAATACATTGATCTACCTATGTGCGGGTTAGGATCTTAACATGTCTTCCCCCTTAAAAACAGCCTTGTCCTCAAGGCTTGAGATGTGGAAACTGCTACAGAATGGTAGCTGGTTCCCATGTGGCATCTGCTGGAGTCATATCTTTCCACTGTACTAGCACTTCCTTGATGGTTCTCTGACGAAGGAAATGCTCACGCTGGTCCAAAACTGCTTCTGGCTGTAGCTAAATGGATCCTTCTTCAGCTAACTTTGGAAGGTTGGTTTGAATTTTGCACCTGGTTCCAATCACCTTCTTCAAGCATGAAACATGAAAAACAGGATGTAGCTTCGACTGACTGGGCAGAGCTAACTGATATGTGACTTGTCTCACACGCTTGAGAACTGTGTAAGGGCCATAGAATTTGGGTGCTAGCTTCTGACAATGCTCGGCCTTGAGGGAAGTTTGCTTATATGGTTGCAGTCTCAGAAACACCTGATCCCCTTCTGCAAATTGACGTTCAGAGCGACCTTGATATGCTTGCTGCTTCATTCTATTCTGTGCCATGACCAAGTTCTCTTTAAGGGTACAAAGGATATCCTATCGGACTGTAAGTGTTTGGTCAACCGCCTGGACCTTCGAGGTACCCGGTAAGTATGAGAGAATTGAAGGTGGCTTCTGTCCATATATTGCTTCAAAAGGAGTCATGCGAGTGGTTGTATGGTATGTAGTGTTGTACCACCATTCAGCGAGGGGTAACCATTGAGCCCACTGGTGGTGTTTTTCAGAGGCAAAGCACCTCAGATATGTTTCCAAACACTTGTTGACAACTTCCATTTGACCATCTGTTTGGGGATGACAAGCTGAGCTGAGATGCAATTGTGTGCCTTGTAGCTTAAACAACTCTTGCCAAAAATTGCTTGTGAAGGTTGGGTCTCAATCTGAAACAATAGAGTGCGGCATGCCATGAAGCTTGAAGACCCAGTCCATGAAAATTTGAGCTACCGAGGATGTAGTAAATGGGTGGGGAAGAGTGCAAAAATGAGCATACTTGGAAAGGTGATCCACCACCACCAATATGACTGATTTATTCCCCGATTTAGGTAAGCCTGTAATAAAGTCCATAGAGATATCCTTCGAAATAGCAGGGGGAATCGGAAGCGGTTGGAGGGTGCCTGGAGATTTTACTGTTTCTTCCTTGTTGCATTGACACACCTCACATTCAGCGACAAACTTACGGATATCCTGTTTCATACCATCCCAGAAAAAAAAACGTTTGACTCAGTCATATGTTTTGGTGAACCCTGAGTGTCTCGCTGTGGGTGTAGCATGAAGCTCATAAAGAACCGTGGATTTGAGCTTGGATTGTTTACTTAAATACAAGCGACCTTTGTATCGAAGCTCATCCTGGAGCCAGGAGTACCCTAGGGGAGCCGAAGCCTTGTTCTGCAGTTGTTGGATCAGATGCAAACTTTTGGGATCTTGAAGCCATTCCTGGCGCATAGCTTGGAGCCAATCGAGTACAATGAAGGAAAGAGAAAAAAGGGATCCTTCATCTTCATATTTCCGGGACAGTGCATCCGCCACGACATTGTCTTTTCCCTTCTTGTAAATGATCTCATAATCATATCCAAAGATCTTAGTCACTCATTTTTGTTGTTCCTGGGAGGAAATGCATTGTTCCAGAAAGTACTTGAGGCTTTGATGGTCTGTCTTAATTTGGAAGCGTTGCCCCAAGAGATATGGACGCCACAACTCAACATCATGTAGAATTGCCAACATTTCTTTTTCATAAATGGGTTTGCCCAGATTCTTTTTAGACAGTTGCTTGCTAGTGAAGGCCAAAGGTCGACCCTCTTGCATAAGGATAGTGCCGATTCCTTTCCCTGAGGCATCACATTCCAACACAAAGGTATTTTTGAAGTCGGGAAGGGCTAGAACCGGAGTGGTGCACATGGATGTCTTCAAGGTTTGAAAATCTTGAGCAGCTGCTAGAGTCCAAGTGAAGGAGTTCTTTTTGAGGAGAGCCATGAGAGGTGCTGCAATCTTTCCGTAGTTCCTAACAAACTTGAGATAATACCCTGTGAGGCCCAAAAATCCATGCAATCTTTTGAGAGTCTTTGGGTGCGGCCAGTATTGCATAGCTTCAATCTTTTTCGGGTCCACCCTGACGCCATCCTTTCCCACTATATGACCCAAGTATTCTACTTCTGAGGCACCAAAAGCACATTTGGACTGTTTCAGGAAAAGCTGGTACTGAGAGAGTAGGCAGAGAACTTGATCCACATGAGTAAGATGGTCTGTCCAGGTTTTTCTATAGATGAGGATATCATCAAAGAAAACTAAGACAAAATGACAGAGAAAAGGGTGGAAGATATGGTTCATGAGGTTCTGGAAGGTGGAGGGGGCATTACACAAACCAAAGGGCATGACCAAAAACTCGTAGTGGCCCTCATGAGTGCGAAAGGATGTCTTGGGAATGTCGGCCTCTTTCATACGTATCCGGTGATAGCTCGAGCGAAGATCAAGTTTGGTAAAGAATTGGGCACCACTCAATTCATCCAGGAGGTCATCAATGACAGGAATGGGAAATTTGTCTTTGATGGTTAGTTTGTTGAGAGCACGGAAGTCAAGACACATTCTCCAAGAACCTTATTTCTTCAGTACCATGATGATCGAAGAGGAGTAAGGGCTCGTACTAGGACAGATGACTCTGGCAATAAGGAGTTCCTGGACCATTTTTTCAATTTCATTTTTTTGTGCAAAGGGGTGGCGATATGGACGTATATTGGGGGGAAGGCTTCCTGGGACAAGGGGAATGGAATTATCATGGAAACTGTGGGAAGGAGGGAGTCCTTGGGGAGTGGAAAATACTGTTTGATGTTTAGAAATGAGGGCTTGGAGGTCTTGGGGCACTGGTGGGGTCTCTGTGGCTTGTATGGCATGGAGTTGGGCAATGACACCAGAATAACCTTTTTTGAGTAGTTTTTCCATGCGATGAGAACTGGACCTCAGGTGAATCAACAGTGATGCCTTGAAATTTATATTGGTGGCCTCCTTGGTCGAATTGCATGGTTAAGTTATGAAAATCCATGAGAATGGGACCCAAAGTCCTTAGCCAGTTTTCACCCAGCACAACGTCGCAACTGCCCATGTCAATAGCAAACATATGGAATTTGAGGTGGTAGTCACCTATTTGGAGACACACATTTTCACAGCGCCTGACACATTTCATAGAACCACCATTGGCAATCATGATTTGGAAATTGTTGACAACATGGATGTAGCAATGGGTTTCTTGGGAAATGCAGCGATGAATAAAATTGTGGGTGTTGCCACTGTCAACCAGAATGATGACCTTTCGATGCTTGATGTAACTGATTAAATTGAGGGATTGGGGGGCAGAGAAGCCGGTGAGATCATTGAGGGAAATGATCGGTTCCACTTCGGGAGGGTCAGAGGGAGGGTTTATGTCAGAGCTTTCTGGTGACTCGGGCACAGGAGGAGTGTCAACATCTTCTTCCTGAATATCCTCAGAGATGGCCATAAAGATATTTTGTTCCTTACATTTGTGGCCTGGGAAATATTTGTCATCACAATTATAATAGAGGCCTTTGAGTTGGCGTTCAGCCATTTCAGCCCTGGTCAATTTTTGGATTTTTAATGGGGTGGAGGGAGTAGTGGGGTTTACTGGTTTAGGGCGAGGGATAAAGGAAGGCTTACGGTTTTGAGTGGAAACAATTTTTTGTGCTTCTTTATCTTTTTTGGTAGCCTCCACCCAAGTCGTAGGTCGATCCATGAGGACATGGGCCCAAATCTCCTCCTTGAGGCCACTGATAAAACAATCTCAAAAGAAAGCATCAGTGATGCCCTTTGTTCTAAAAGCCAGACGCTCAAATGAAGATATGAAGTCTTCTACTGTGCCTGATTGCTTCAATTTTTTCAAACTACCCAAATGGCTGGTGTCAGTGTCAAAGCATTCATAAAGCTCAGTAACAAATTGGGTCCAAGCAATATACCCTTGACGGGAAGTTTTTCTCCATTGCCACCATTGCCAGCATTCTTGATCTAGATGGAGAACACCATACCGGAGTTTGGCCAAGTCATCTGTAATGTTGTAGAGAGAGAAATAATTTTCCATTTGGGTGACCCAACCAGTGGGGTCCAAGCCATCAAATTTGGTTACATCCACCCGCGGAAGGCGTATGTTCCTTTGAAAGTGATGGGGTTGAAAGGAATGGGAAGAAGTTTCACCTTCAGTCTTTTTATGTGCATCAGGAAAAGAGTCATCGATAGGGATCTTGAGTTTGGTTCAGAGTGATGCAAAGACAGATTCAAGCTGGGTGGTTAGTTCGTGTTTGACTTCCGCCATTGTAGACTACACGGCTACATTTATGGAGGCATTTATGGAGGCATCATGAGAGGCAATAGTAGCACTGAGTTGTTGCACTTCTTGTTGGGTCTTGAGGAAACCAAATTGCAAGGTGTTGAAGCGATACTCTAGTTCTTGGCTATGGGTATGGGCCATGAGGATGGGTGAACTGAAAAGGGAGCGGGTAGGGTCAGAAATTTTTGCAGAAAAATGATATGGATGAATGTGATAAGGGAGAAGAGATGAATCTAATTGAATAGGTCTCAAATAATGGTGAAAAAATTTCCAGACTTTTTTTTTTTAACAACTGCGGGGTTATACTTTGGTCTGAAGAATGTTGTAGTGCTGAAATCCCCAAATTTTGAACCAGAGAGTATTTACTTAGCAACCTGAACACAGATGCGCTTCAATAGATCTCGTCGGTTTAATTTGTTTATGTTTCTGTTTATGTTCCCCAAGGGTTAGGTATTCAAGGGTTCTACAGACAAGGGTTTTCCCTGTGCTATAGCTCTCTGATATACGTGCGGGGTCCAACAGTAGTACTCGGCCCAATATCTCAGGGCACTAACTAAGGAGGATAGACCGTACCCTTAGCCGTACTACCCGACTACCCAGGTACTAGAGAGTATCTTCCTGAGTGTTGTTCTCAGTGACACTATAGAAGTCCGGCAACCGATAGGTTTATCTAAAGAGGGCTTCAGGAAATCTAGGCCGATATGTACACAGGTGTTGTCTGATGCGCTACCACTCGAAGGGGTACCAACAGGGGTTACAAGGGTGGCCAACAGATGTGCGCTTAAGAACCACTTGTATTTCCTGCATGTATGAATCCCTCAACCACGGGTTTATGCGCGTAATGACAGATATCTGTGGCTTAAAGACGCCAGAATACGTCTCTACCCTGAAAAACAATACCCACAATTTCTGCCAAGGAAAGTGCTCTGATACCACTTGCAAGATACCAGATATATAAAATATGCAGAACATAAATAAAATGCTAGAAAGGGTAGAATAACAGTAAAATATCCAGCATAATCTTCACAATACATAGAAATGATATATGAAACAACAATAGAGAAAGCACTTTGATTCAGAAAGCAATATTCACAGGCCTCTTCGAGGGGGCAACCTCCAGTCGAGCAGCGCTCTGTTACAATAATCTCCAAGCTAGGGTTCTCATACCCTCGACCCTTATTTATACTAAATATGTCTATTAAGAGAAGCATCTAGAGGAATATCCTTCTAGAAGTGGAAGCTTCTATTAGGTCTTCTTACATCCGCCTTATTCTATTTTATTGAAAGGCCTTATTAATATTGACCTTTATTACATCCGAATACATTGATCTACCTATGTGCGGGTTAGGATCTTAACAAAGAGTTACCATGATGATCAGGTAGAGCACTCAGAATGAGTAGGAGATGCAGAACAGAGAGAGGAGGGTACACAGGAGATGGGATAGCTGTGGAAGAGGGAAGTGGAGAAAACACCCCAATGTGGAGGAGATTTGGGCTAGAGAGGAGGCAAGAGCAAGAAGCAGATTGCATGCAGAAGGTGCATAGAATGTATAAGAATGTTGAACAAAGAAGAAATGGGTGTTGTTGAGTGTGATTGAGGTGTGAAGAAGGAGGTAGAGCACAGTGACAGAAATGAACAGAAGGGGAATGGTGCATTGAAGGGACATGGCGCATAGAGAATGAAAGGAAAAAGAACAGAAAGTGCAAGGAGTGTGCAGAAGAAAATGATGCAGATAGAGTAGTACAGTGTAGCAGAACAATGATGAGACCGGTAAGCCATTGAAGAACTTTATATCACTATAATAAGTCTTAATATCAAAGATTTAGATTGCAGGGTGGTAGGGAAGTGCTAGGGAGGACTGTTGTCCTCAGAGGTTCAAGTGGGTGCTTGAACAAAGGGAGTTGTAGCTTCCATTTGGTTGCAGCCAGAGAAACCAGGGTGGCAGGGTGGTGCAAGGGAGAATTGTTGTTCTCTGTTATACAGGGTGGTGCCTATGTGACTGGAAGTTGGTGCTTCCATCCAGTTGGTGCTGGAACACCAGGGAGTTGGTGCTTCTTTCTAGTGGGTGCTAGAGAAACCAGAGAGTTGGTGCTCTCAGCAAGTAGCAGCTTGCAAAACAGAGGTTGTAGCCTCATTATGAGTTGGTGCTCATATGTATGATAATGTAAATAATGTACATATTACTTATCATATAAAGAAGAAGAGGTTTTTTCCCTTTATGGGTTTCCTCAGGAAATATCTGTCTCTGTGTATCTCATTTGTGTGAATGATGTTGAATGGTCTATTGCTTACTTTCCTGCATTATTGTGATTGTCATTGAGTGATCTGGAAAGCGTTTAAAATAAGTAGGATTGTTTAAGCAAGGTTACAACTGATTCACCCCCCCCCCTCTCAGTTGTCCAACAATTGGTATCAGAGATGGCCCCTTTTATCTAAGGGTAGATCCTATAGCTTAAACATGTCAAGCCATGAAGGAAATTCAACCAATAAGGCCCTTCTGTTCTATGGAACAAACGTTTCCTTATGGAAAGTTAGAATGAGAACCTACATAATGGCTTTAGGTGTAGATGTCTGGGATGTGGTAGATATTGGTTATGTAAAGCCAGTTGTACTAGCTAATAAGAATGACAAGATAGAATTTAGCTTCAATGCTAAGGCTATGAATGTTATCTTGAGTGGGCTTGCAGAAGAAGAATTCGTAAAAGTTATGCACCTAGGAACTGCCAAAGAAATGTGGGACAAACTTATTAGCAGTTATGAAGGTAATGAGAAGGTAAAGGACGCCAAGCTTCAAACCTATAGAATACGGTTTGAACAACTGAAGATGAAAGAATATGAAACTGTTGGAAAATGCTTTATGAGAGTATAAGAAATGGTAAATGCAATGAAATCAATTGGTGAAAAAATTGAGGAACCTTCTTTAGTTCAGAAAATCTTGAGATCTCTCCCAGATCGGTTCAATCTGAAGGTATTTTCTATAGAAGAACTTAATGATCTAAAAACCTTGGAGTTTGATCAACTTCTAGGAACATTGATTGCATATGAAATGAGAATAGTTAAAGATAAACCCACCTCCAGAGAAACATCATTTAAGGAAGACAAGAATGAGGATTCTGAGCTCGATGAAATTGAAGAAAAATTTGTGATGAGACTGAAGAAGGGATCAGGAAAATACAAAGGTAAAATGCCTTTCAAATGTTTCAACTGTGGTAGGATAGGTCATTTTGCAAATAAATGTCCCCACAAAAGAAAGGATCAGACATGTGATGATGAGGAGAAGCACAAACACAGAAATTTCTTTAAAGAGATTAACTTTAAGAAGAAAAGTCTTTGCATAAACAATGATGATGATCCTTCAGATGATGAAGACAATGAATCCTCTATTGAAGATAAACTAAATGACTTCATACTTATGGTGAAAGAGGATTTTGATAATAAAAGCATAGGAAGTGATGCTAATGAAGAAGAAGATGTGGTTGACATGGAAGGAGAACTTATCAGTGCATTCGGAGAGATTGATAGAGTAAGAATTAAGAACAGAACGCAAAGACAATTGCTGATACAGTTCGAGAAAGATAGTAAAGAACCTGATGAAGACCTTGTCCTGCTAAAAGTGGAATTAAAAGAGGTAAAGAAAATCGAATGCATTTTGAAATGACAGTTATCAGAAAAGAAGGCAAGATGTGAAACCTTAGAACAAGAAGTAGTGAAAACTAGGAAAGAGATGGAGAAGTTTCAAGCCTTGTATAATCAGAATCTGTCAAGTATCAAAGCCTCATAAGAATTAGCCACCATTCTGAATCAGCAAAGGAATCCAAAGCTGAAAACTGGTTTGGGTTATGAAGAGGGATCAAGTAGTGGTAAGCCAAGAAACGAAGAACCCATCAAGTTTGTCAAATCTACAACCAATGACAACAACAAACTTGCAGAAACAAAGGAAGACAACCAGCTGCCTAGGATGAGTAAAGAAAAATTTGCCAAGACTGAATCTGTAGAACAAAGAAATAGTGCGCTCCCAACTGAAAGACATCATCAGCATGGAAGAAATCGATTTTCTCAAAGAAGACAACCATTTTCCAGGTACAATTTTTTTTTCTATGGCTACTATTTCTATTGTTCTAACTTTGGTCACAAAGCTGTAAATTGTTTCTTAAGACTTAGACATGAGCAATTAATATTTCAAAGGAATAAATACTTGCCACAAAAAAAAATGATACAACCAAGTAACAAACCTTCACAGATTGCAAATTACCAAATTAAGTTTAGAGACATGCAACTAAGAAGGTCAAGAAATAATCAACAGTCAATAAGTAGACAACACTGCAACAATAATTTTGATGTATTGAACAATGAGATTGAATGCTACATCTGTCATAACTATGGACATAAATCTGTTGACTATCAATTAAGGAAATATGAACCAGATTTGAATTCCCTTGCTGAAAATGTCAAGGTGTGGAAGAAGAAAGAAAGTGACAAGTGTGGATTAGTGTTGTCAGCTCAAAGAAAAACGAACCCTTGGTATATAGACAGTGGATGCTCCAAACATATGATGGGAGACAAAGGTAAGTTTCTATCTCTAAGTGAAAGAAAATCAGGAAACGTAACCTTTGGAAATGATGCTCCATGTAAAATAAAGGGTAAAGGGATGGTGAGTTTAAGTAATGGAAAAGGAAAAGCCCAAGATGTTCTACCTGTAGATGGGATGAAACATAATCTTCTAAGTGTAAGTCAAATGTGTGATAGAGGATGTGAAGTGGTGTTCACGTCCAAGGACTACAAGATAAAGTCTGTAAACTCAGGACAAGTGGTGGCTAAAGGCATAAGGATAGAAAATAATGTATATGTGATGAAAGAAAATAGAGAAGAGTGTCATCTAAGAAAACATGATGAAAGCTGGTTATGGCATAGGAGACTTGGACATCTAAACTTTGACCACTTAATCAAACTCAAAAATCTCGAGGCAGTAACAGATCTTCTGAGAATATCAAAGCCCCAAGATTCAATGTGTAAACCCTACCAAGTAGGAAAGCTAACCAGGACACAATTTAAATCCAAGAGCTTTACTTCAACAGAGAAACCACTCCAACTAGTTCATGTGGATTTATGTGGGCCATCAAGACAGGAAGGCACAGGGAAAGAAAACTACTTCATGCTGATTATTGATGATTACTCCAAACTCACTTGGGTTTCCTTTCTCAAGGAAAAAGCTGAAGCTTTTGAGAAGTTTAAAATATTTAAGGCTTTAACTGAGACTCAAATAGGCAAGAGGTTAAAGGAAGTAAGATCAGACCGAGGAGGAGAGTTTATGTCAAGTGACTTCAAGGAAATTTGTGATAAGCATGGGATTAAGAGAGAATACACCATCCCAAGAACTGCACAACAAAATGGAGTAGTTGAGAGGCAAAACAGAACAGTGCAGGAAATGGCCAGGTCAATGATGAATGAGAAGAACATTGGTCAAACCTACTGGGTAGAAGCAATACACACAATAGTCCATGTTCTTAACAAATCCCACCTCAGACCACAAAGTGACAAGACACCTTATGAACTGTGGTATGGGAGACCTGCTTCAATTAAACACTTCAAAGTCTTTGGGTGTAAATGTTACATAACGAATAATGATGAGAACCTTGGAAAATATGATGATAGGGCTGATGAAGGTATATTCTTAGGGTATGCTACAAACAACAAAGGATATAGATGCTATAATAAAAGGCTGCATAAAATGGTTGAATATATTGACGTAAAAGTTGATGAGGGAATCCCAGAAAGAGAGGTGTACAGTAATGAGTCCTCTACAGAAGACACAACTAAAGTTGAAGATGAATAGGTCCAAGAATTAGAAAACAGAGACTCTGAATCAGATGAAGACACAGATACTCAGACAGACTCAAATCAGCAGACAACTTCAAATTTCTCCTCCAGAATCACTCAAAAGAATCATCTTGCAAGTAAGATAATTGGTGAAAGAGACAAAGGTGTACAAACCAAGAGAAAGCTAATCGAAAACACCGAACAATCACATATAGATTTCATATCCATGCTGGAACCCAAGAATTTTAATGAAGCTAGCAAAGATGACCATTGGGTTAAAGAAATGAATGATGAACTTGATCATATTGAGAAAAACAATACATGGGAGATGGTTCATAGACCTTAAGGTAAAAATGTCATTGTCTCCAAATGGATCTTTAAGAATAAATTGAATGAGTAGGGACAAGTTGTCAGGAACAAAGCAAGATTGGTCTGTAAAGGGTATGCTCAGATAGAAGGACTAGATTTTGCTGAAACATTTGTGCCCGTAGCAATATTAGAAGCTATCATAATGTTTCTTACCTATGCTTGTCATAAAAGGTTTAAAGTCTATCAAGTGGATGTCAAGTCAGATTTTCTAAATGGAGATTTAAGTGAAGAAGTCTATATGGAACAACCAGAGGGTTTCGAACTGTCTGATAATCCTGACTTAGTATGCAAGCTGAAGAAAGCTTTATATGGGTTAAAACAAGCCCCTCGAGCCTGGTATCATGCTAGCAAATATTTAACAGACAACGAATGCTTGTCATTAATGGCAAGTACAACAATGAAGATGGCATGAGTACAGAAAATACGTAATAGATTGGCATTATGAGAAGACGATGCAGAGAACATTCGAATAAGCTCAGAAGAGATAGTGCAGAGGATTGCTGGCAGATCCTCTATGGAAAGATCACAGTAAGCGAAACAAAGTAAGCTCAGGAGGAGAAGCAACATTTCTGGTTGTTGGATCTCATTTACATATCCCGATGACCATCATATCAAGTGTTGATCAGGAATGTTGATCCCACACTATCTCGAAGATTTGCCTATCGCGAGTTGGAGAGGCAAGACACATAACCGCTAAAATCGCGATATGCGAAATCGTGATTTATTCACAGCCGTCAGATTGAGGTTTGTTCTGGACCATTGATCTGAGCTCCATCTTGGAGCTTCGCCTATTGCGAGTTGGAGAGGCAAGATACATAACCGCCGAAATCGCGATATGCGAAATCGCGATTTATTCACAGTCATCAGATCGAGGTTTGTTCTGGACCATTGATCATATCTCCATCTCGGAGCTTCCCCTATTGTGAGTTGGAGAGGCAAGATACATAACCGCCAAAATCGCGATATGCGAAATCGTGATTTATTCACAACCGTCAGATCAAGGTTTGTTCTGGACCGTTGATTTGAGCTCCATCTTGGAGCTTCGCCTTTCGTGACTTGGAGAGGCAAGAAACATAACTACTGAACTTGCGAGATGAGAAATCACAATTTAATCACAGCCGTCAGATCAAGGTGTGATCTGAACTGTTGATCCGGCTCCATCTCAGAGCTTCGCCTATCGCGACTTGGAGAGGCAAGAAACATAACCTCCAAACTTGCGAGATGCGAGATCGTGATAAGATCTAGACCATCGGATCTATGGAGATTTCAATCGTCGATTAGATGAAGTTTATAAACTCATGAAGCACCTTTTTTGGCACAGCCTATGGTCACCACTGGTGGTCACAAGAAGGGAAGGAGTCAGTTCTGATAAGCTCCATTTCGAGGTTTTCGGGATCGCGACTTGGAGAGTCGAGATGCCTCATCTCCAGATTCACAAAATGTGAAATCACTAAAGCACTTTATGCATAAGCACGTGGTCTTAGCTGGTGGTCACACCATTGAAGAGATGAAGAGAAGAGTACGTGCAGACAAGCTCCTTTTCAATGTTTCAAGGATCACGACTTGGAGAGCCGAGATAACTCGTCTCCAGATTCACGAAATGAGAAATCGTGAAAGCTTTATGAATAAGTGCTTGGTCATAGCCATGGTCATATAAAGGAAGGAGCTAGCGCAGAAAAACTTTGTTTCGGAGTTTCGGAACTTGCAACATGGAGACTCAAGAAGTCTCATCGCAGAATCTTCGAACTGTGAAAGTGCGAAAGGGGTAAATAACACAAGAACCCTTTAGAGTTAATCCAACGATGCAGGTGAATCTGAGCATAATAGGAGGGCTATTATTGCACGTCACAGTGTAACTACCAGAAACCACTGATGGTTTTTGTTAGAGGACTCGAAGACACTTCGGGGTGATTGACAGAGGAGATGAAGAGTCTCTGGGAATCTTCAAGAGGGATGAAGATGCTCGTGGAGGCAATTGACAACTGGATAAGCATTGAAGCTTCTAACTGAAATAGAGAAGGTGAGTTCGAATGTCATAGAGAAGACGAAGAGTCTCAATTGCTAGAGAGGCTGAAGAATCTCTGCATAACATACAGTGATGCTGAATGAGTGGAAAAACATCCAGAGAAGCTGAAGAGTCACGATGATGATCAGAAAGAGCACTCGAGTTGTGGAGGATATTGACGCAGTGTGAGTATGCAGAGGAATTGCACGCATTGCATGCACAAGGTGCACAAAAGCTATAAATGCACATTACAGAGAAGAGATGTTGTTGCTATTGTTGCTGGGATTTTTGTGGATGTTGTTGAAGGTGATTCATGCATGAAGAAGGATCAGAGTGCAGCAGCTGAAAAGAACAGAAGAAGAACTGTGTAGCGAATGGACATGGTGCACAGAGCATAAAAGTTGAAGAACAGAATGGGTAGTGGATGCATGGTGGAAGACAACGAGGAAGTCTGAGTAGCAAAATCTTGTAGAACAGTGATGAGACTAGTAAGTTGTTATTAAACACTATATCACTGTAATAGGATTCAGTATTTCAAATTCATAATCCAGGGTGGTTGGGAGGTGCTAGGGAGGACTGATGTCCTTAGAGGTTCAAGTGGAACACAGGGAGTTGGTGCTTCCTTCTAGTTGGTGCTAGAGAAACCAGGGAGTTGGTGCTTCCTTCTAGTGGGTGCTAGAGAAAAACAGAGAGTTGGTGCTCTCAACAAGTTACAACTTGCAAAATAGAGGTTGTAGCCTCACAATGAGTTGGTGCTCAAATGTATGATAATGTAGAGAATGTAAATAATACTTATCATATAAAGAAGAAGAGGTTTTTACCCTGTATGGGTTTCCTTGGGAAATATCTATCTTTGTGTTTCTCATATATGTGACTGATGTTGAATGTGTCATTGTTCATTTCCCTACATTATTGTGATCATCATTGAGTGCCTTGTAAATATTTTAAAAGAAGCATAATTGTTTAAGCACGGTGACAACTGATTCACCTTCCCTCTTAGTTGTTCAACAATTGGTATTAGAGCCAGCCCCTTTTATCTAAGGGTAGATCCTAGAGCTTAAGCATGTCAAGCCATGAAGGAAATTCAACCAATAAGGCCCCTCTGTTCAATGGAACAAACTTTGCCTTATGGAAAGTTAGAATGTGAACCTACATAATGTCATTAGGTGTAGATGTATGGGATGTGGTAGATACTGGTTATGTAAAGCCAGTTGTGCTAGCTAATAAGGATGACAAACTAGAATTTAGCTTCAATGCTAAGGCTATGAATGCTATCTTGAGTGGGCTTGCAGAAGCAAAATTCGTAAAAGTTATGCACCT
>ML786753.1:131533-153757 GCA_009831015.1 Picea engelmannii | reverse complement strand
GAGTTGGATCAACGGTCTAGATCTCATGTTGATCTGACGGTTCAAATTCAGTCGGGATTTCACCTTGGCTTTAACGGCTGCCATGTATCTAGACGAATAGACGGTCCAGATCACTTCTTAGATTAACGGCTGTGATCAAATCGCGAAATCGCATATCGCGATTTCGAGGTTTTCGTTGTCATTGTTCTTTGCATTATGAAATCCCGATCCCCGAATTGCCGATAAGGCCTCCTGGCTGCCACGTGTCCATACAAATGAACGGTCCATATCCCTGCTTGATTAACGGTTGCGATCAAATCGCGAAATAGCATATCGCGATTTCGGGGTTTTCATAGTCATTGTTCTTTGCATTATGAAATCCCGATCCCCGATTCTCCGATGGCTTATCTCCCTCGCAACTTCTGCAGATCTGACGGCTATTGGCCTTTCAGGAAATTTGGATGGGATCCGACAGTCAACATCTTCCTTCTTCTCTGTAAACTTATGTTGCGCGCGTTTTCTTCAATGCCTATGTTTTCTTCAATGTTGTTCCTCCTGTGCTTTTACGTCCAAATCCCCAAATTCTGCATATCCTGCCGTTTCTGTTGTTGCCATCAAAGACAACAATCATCAACACGCATTCGTTGCTTGTTCAATATTTGCCAACATTAGTGTCTCCAAGAATCCTATTCTTCATTCCAAGACTAAGCACATTCCAATAAAGTACCATTTTCTCAGAGAACAAGGTACAAACAGAATTGTACAGTTGAATTATATACCTTCTACAGAACAGATTGCATATATATTTACAAAACCATTAGCAACAACCCCTTTTGGATATCTTCGTCAAAAGTTGGGGATTATAATTTCTTGTGTCTAATCTATTCACCTGGTTAGGGGGAGTACTTATTGAATATCTGGTGTATTTCCAAGATGCTCATAGTTGACAGGGGGAGTATGTTTTGCAACAACTCAGGGGGAGCATGTTTCTTCTTTGACATTTATGTCAAAGGGGGAGAAAAGAGTCTAGGAGGAGAGTCTGAATGCATGTGGGTGCTTATGTTGCCATCAATGCCAAAGGGGTATATTGTTGGAAAATATTTAACAGACAGTGAATGCTTGTCATTGATGGAAAGTACAACAATGAAGATGGCATGAGTACATAAAGTACATAATAGATTGGCATTATGAGAATACGTTGCAGAGAAGATTTGAATAAGCTCAGAAGAGATAGTGCAGAGGATTGTTGGCAGATCATCGATGGCAAGATCACAGTAAGTGGAACAAAGTAAGATCGAGAGGAGAAGGAACATTTCTGGTCGTTGGATCTCAATTACAATTCCCGATGACCGTCAGATCAAGTGTTGATCAAGAATGTTGATCCCACGCTATCTCGGATCTTCTCCTATCATGAGTTGGAGAGGCAAGATACATAACCGCTGAAATTGCGATATGCGAAATCATGATTTATTCACAGCCATCAGATCGAGGTTTGTTATGGACCGTTGATCTGAGCTCCATCTCGGAGCTTCTCCTATCGCGAGTTGGAGAGGCAAGATACATAACCGTCGAAATCACAATATGTGAAATCGCGATTTATTCATAGCCGTTAGATCGATGTTTGTTCTGGACCGTTGATCAGAGCTCCATCTTGGAGCTTTGCCTATCACAAGTTGGAGAGGCAAGATACATAACCGCCGAAATCACGATATGCAAAATCATGATTTATTCATAGTCGTTAGATCGAGGTTTGTTCTAGACCGTTGATCTGAGCTCCATCTCGGAGATTCACCTTTCGCGACTTGGAGAGGCAAGAAACATAACCACCGAACTTGCAAGATGCAAAATCATGATTTAATTGCAGGCGTCAGATCAAGGTGTGATCTGAACTGTTGATCCAGCTCCATCTCGGAGTTTCACCTATCATGACTTGGAGAGGCAAGAAACATAACCTCCAAACTCACGAGATGCGAGATCGCGATAAGATCTGGACTGTCGGATCTCTAGAGATTTCAATCGTCGATCAGATGAAGTTTATAAACTCGTGAAGCACCTTTTTTGGCATAGCCTATGGTCACCGCCGATGGTCACGAGAAGGGAAGGAGTCAGTTCTGATAAGCTCCATTTCGGGGTTTCGGGGATCGCAACTTGGAGAGTTGAGATGCCTCATCTCCAGATTCACGAAATGTGAAATTGTGAAAGCACTTTATGCATAAGCATGTGGTCTCAGTCGATGGTCACACCATCGAAGAGCTGAAGAGAAGAGTACGTGCATACAAGCTCCTTTTCGGCATTTCGGGGATCGCGACTTGGAGAGTCGAGATGCCTCATCTCCAGATTCACGAAATGCGAAATCGCGAAAACGCTTTATGCATAAGCACTTGGTCATATCCATGGTCATATAAAGGAAGGAGCCAGCATAGAAAAACTCCATTTCGGAGTTTCGGAACTCGCGACATGGAGACTCAAGAAGTCTCATTGTAGAATCTCCAAACTGTGAAAGTGCGAAATGGGTAAATAAAAAGGGAACCCTTTAGAGTTAATCCAATGATGCAGGTGAATCTGAGCATAATCGGAGGGCTACTATTGCATGTCACAGTGTAACTGCCAGAAACCACTGATGGTTTCTGCCAGATGACTCGAAGACACTTCGGGGTGATTGACGGAGGAGATGAAGAGTCTCTGGGAATCTTCAAGAGGGATGAAGATGTTTGTGGAGGCGATTGACAACTGGATAAGCATTGAAGCTTGTAACTGGAACAGAGAAGGTGAGATCGACTGTCACAGAGAAGACGAAGAGTCTCAACTACCAGAGAGGCTGAGGAATCTATGCATAACATACAATGATGTTGAACGAGTGGAAAAACATCTAGAGAAGTTGAACAGTCACAATGATGATCAAACAGAGCACTTGAGTTGTGGAGGGTATCGACGCAGTATGATTATGTAGAGGAATTGCACGCATTGCATGCACAAGGTGCACAAAAGCTATAAATGCACAATACATAGAAGAGATGTTGTTGTTGTTGTTGCTGGGATTACTGTGGATGTTGTTGAAGGTGATTCATGCATGAAGAAGGATCAGAGTGCAGCAGCTAAAATGAATAGAAGAAGAACTGTGTAGCGAATGGACATGGCGCATAGAGAATAAAAGCAGAATAATAGAATGGGCAGTGGATGCATGCTGGAAGACAACGAGGAAGTCTGAGTAGCAAAATCTTCCAGAACAGTGATGAGACTGGTAAGTTGTTATTAAACACTATATCACTGTAATAGGATTCATTATTTCAAATTCATAATCCAGGGTGGTTGGGAGGTGCTAGGGAGGACTGGTGTCCTCAAAGGTTCAAGTGGGGGCTTGAACACAGGGAGTTGGTGCTTCCTTCTAGGTGGTGCTAGAGAAACTAGGGAGTTGGGGCTTCCTTCTAGTGGGTGCTAGAGAAAAACAGAGAGTTGGTGCTCTCAGCAAGTTGCAGCTTGCAAAACAGAGGTTGTATCCTCACAATGAGTTGGTGCTCAAATGTATGATAATGTAGAGAATGTAAATAATACTTATCATATAAAGAATAAGAGGTTTTTACCCTGTATGGGTTTCCTTGGGAAATATCTGTCTCTGTGTTTCTCATATATGTGACTGATGTTGAATGTGCCATTGTTCATTTCCCTGCATTATTGTGATCATCATTGAGTGCCTTGTAAATATTTTATAAGAAGCATAATTGTTTAAGCACGGTGACAACTGATTCACCCCCCCTCTCAGTTGTTCAACATATTACAGACTGGATACATATCTCAAAGACAAAGGGTTCAAGAGAGGAACGGTTGATAACAATCTGTATATAAAAAAAAAGGATAATGATATGTTCATTGTATTGGTGTATGTAGATTACATCATCTTCGGATGTAATAAGTATTCATTGGTACAATGGTTTGCTTCTGCCATGGATTATGAGTTTTAAATGTCTATGATAGGTGAACTGTCATTTTTTCTTGGTTTGCAAATTACTCAGAAGTCTAAAGGGATGTTCATTTCTCAAGAAAAATATCTAAGAGAAATGTTGAAAAGATTTCAAATGGAAGACTCTAAACCTGTGGGCACACCTATGGTTGTTGGATGCAAACTAGGTAAGGATGATGACTCACCTGAAGTTGATCAAATTTCATATAGATCAATGATCGGTAGCCTGTTGTACATCACAACATCTTGCCCAGACATAATGCATGCTATTGGAATGGTAGCGAGATATCAGTATGCACCTAAACAGAGTCATTTTATAGATTTCAAAAGGATATTCAGGTATTTGAAAGAAACAATGACTTATGGTCTGTGGTATCCCAAAAATTAGAATTTTCAGTTAACTGCCTATTCAAATGTAGATTGGGCAAACTGTGTTGATGAGAGAAAAAGAACCAGTGGAGCATTCTTCCTGGGTGACTCATTAGTAGCATGGCTTAGTAAAAAACAAGGTTCCATTTCTTTATCAACTACAGAGGCAGAGTACATTGTTGCTACTACCTGTTGCACTCAGATATTATAGATGATTCAGACACTTGCAGACTTGGAGATAAAATATGCTGCACCGATCCCAATCCATTGTCATAACACTAGTGCCATCAGTGTGTCCAAGAATCCTGTATTCCACTCCAAGACCAAGCATATTCCCATAAAATACCATTTTCTGAGAGAGCAGGTCACCAATAAGGTTGTTCAGGTCCATTACATTCCAACCATAGAACAAATTGCAAACATCTTTACTAAACCCCTAGCCAAGACACCATTTGAATATCTCTGACATAAGTTGGGTGTCATCTCGTCTCACACCTAATAGAGTCCATCCTATTAGGGGGAGCTTTGTATTGATTAAATATCTGATACCTCCTAAAAATACTGCAACATCTCAGGGGGAGCATGTTTTCTTTGACATTGATGTCAAAGGGGGAGAAAAGGAGTGGTCCGGACCGGATGCTACAGTTGGAGGTCCAAATAGATTAGCTCAGTCATTCAGGGTTGCCATCAATGCCAAAGGGGGATATTGTTGGCATGTTTTCAGGAAGATGTGCTTGTCATTGATGGCAAGTTCAGAGTATGCAGTGATGGAAAAACAGGGACAACGTAAGCTTAGCAGAGATAGTGCAGAGGTGAACGAAGAGTGGAAGAGTGTGCTTGTTTATTTGATGGAAAGCAGGTAGGAAAGGAAGATCATCAGCGTAGGGATAATTGCATGGAAAGATCAGAAGAGAAACGCAGGAATACGCTGATCCGACTCCATTTCGGAGTTTTGGATACTGTAAGATTGAGAAGTCAAGAGTTGAGACTCTTCAACATAGGAGTCCCGAAGTTATGAAATCCAGAATCCCAAAATCCCAAAAGAGGCACATCAACAATAGTTTTACAGACCGGGAAATAACTCCATTTCGGAGTCTCGGATACAGGGAGTTGAAGTGTCGAAACACTTCACCACAGGAGTGCCGAAATGCCAAAACGACGAAATGTGAAATGCCAAAATCCCGAAAGAAGGAGACAGTTCTGGATACCGGGAGTTGAAGTGACAAAACACTTCACCACAAGAGTCTCGGTATCGCGAAATACGAAACGCTAAAATCCCAAAAGCAGGACACAGTTCCAGACACCGGGAGTTGAAGTGTAAAAAAAATTCACCACAGGAGTCCCGTAATCGCGAAATGTGAAACGCCGAAATCCTGAAAGCAGGAAACAATTTCGGATAACGGGAGATGGAGGAGTTAAGTGTCGAGACTCCTCATCATAGGAGTCCCAAATTTGCGAAGTGTGAAAATCCAAAAAGCTGATCTGACTTCATTTCGGAGTTTCACAGACTGGGACTTGGAAGTGTTGAGAACATTCACATCAAGAATGTCGAAATTGCGATATGCGAAATCATGAAGTGATCTGGGCAGATAGATCCAGGAGGAAAATGTTGCAGACCATGTCAGAAAGGATAGGTGGAAGACTATGACACGTGGCATGATCAGACAACGACAAGTGTCGAGTTGATTAGGCATTTCAGGCCACTAGAAATCACAATTCTGAGTGACACATGATAGCCACTCCGGTCACGACACATCAATGAGTGACGCAAGACTAACCTCACTCCAAGATTTTTTGCTTCAGGAGTTTTTAAATCCATCATTCCCCCAAAGTACCGAAGGATGAAGTCCTGGGGCAAAGGGTAGCCGTCGGATCACCACGGATCAAGGACCATTGATTTGGAGATCGAAGCCCTTATGTGATTGGAGAGGGGTAATATTCTGGTGGTCACATCGTCGAAGAACTGTAGAAGAGAACTCGAAGCGGAAAGCTCCATTTCGGAGTTTTGGGGATCGGGACATGGAGAGTAACGAAATATTCACCACGGGGATCCCGAAATATCGAAGTACGAAATGGTGAAATGAACACAAGATTCAATGAAGTCAATTCAACGGTGCAGATGAATTTGAAAAAGATCGGAGGGCTATTGTTGCACTTCACAGTGTAACTGCTAGAAACAAATGATGGTTTCTGCCAAAGGATGAGCTCGTCTATGACAGAGAATACAAAGAGTCTCAACTAACAGAGAAGCTGAGGAATCTCGAGATAACACCCAATGATGATGGATGCGTGTGCAAAGCGGCAGAGAAGCTGAAGAGTTACCATGATGATCAGGCAGATCACTCAGAATGAGTATGAGATGCAGAATAAAGAGAGAGGAGGGTACATAGGAGATGGGATAGCTGTGGAAGAGGGAAGTGGAGAAAACACCCCGATGTGGAGGAGATTGGGGCCAGGGAGGAGGCAAGAGCAAGAAGCATATTGCATGCAGAAGGTGCATAGAATTTATAAGAATGTTGAACAAAGAAGAAATGGGTGTTGTTGAGTGTGATTGAGGTGTGAAGAAGGAGGTAGAGCGCAGCAGCAGAAATGCATAGAAGGGGAATGGTGTATTGAAGGGACATGGCGTAAAGAGCATGAAAGGAAAAAGAACAGAAAGCGCAAGGAGTGTGCAGAAGACAATGATGTAGAAAGAGCAGCGCAGTGTAGCAGAATAGTGATGAGACCGATAAGAAATTGAAGAACTTTATATCGCTGTAATAGGTCTTAATAACAAAGATTTAGATTTCAAGGTGGTAGGGAGGTGGTAGGGAGGATTGTTGTCCTCAGAGGTTTAAGTGGGTGCTTGAACAAAGGGAGTTGTAGCTTCCATCTAGTTGCAGCCAGAGAAACCAGGGTGGCAGGGTGGTGCAAGGGAGAACTGTTGTTCTCTGTTATACAGGTTGGTGGCTATGTGACTGGAAGTTGGTGCTTCCATCCAGTTGTTGCTAGAACACCAGGGAGTTGGTGCTTCCTTCTAGTGGGTGCTAGAGAAACCAGAGAGTTGGTGATCTCACGAAGTAGAAGCTTGCAAAACAGAGGTTGTAGCCTCATTATGAGTTGGTGCTCATATGTATGATAATGTAAAGAATGTACAGATTACTTATCATATAAAGAAGAAGAGGTTTTATCCCTTTATGGGTTTCCTTGGGAAATATCTGTCTCTGTGTATCTCATTTGTGTGAATGATGCTAAATGGTCTATTGCTTACTTCCCTGCATTATTGTGATTGTCATTGAGTGATATGGAAAGAGTTTAAAATAAGTAGGATTGTTTAAGCAAAGTTACAACTGATTCACCACCCCCCCCTCTCAGTTGTCCAACACTTCCCACTGTCATTCTTCTTCTTCCCTTTACCCTTTTTGTTCTGTGTCTTGGACTGGTTGTCTAGGGGTTGTTGGTTAGGGTCGTATTTACCATGATTTGGTTGTTGTTGATTTGCAGAACTGAATTCCCATTTGTTCTAGTGCCTAAATTTCTGCTCGTGTTTTATAACATATCGATAGGAAGCTCCCAATGATGAGATGTTTAGGAAATCCATTTATGTTTGGATGTACCTATGCAGAGCCCCATGGTATTTTGGAACCATATGTCACTCGGAGTCCTTGATACCCAGCTTGGTGCATAAGGTATGGAAAGTATTTGTGAAGTATGACACTCTTTGGATCTTCTCTTGCCATAGTGTGGTCCATCTCATGTGTTGGTTTTCATAGTTATCAATAGGATAATATTGTTCTTTGACCACATCCACAAAACAATCCCAAGTGGGATCAGACCCATATATTCCATATTCCTCTGTGGAACATTTCTCCTAGTAAGTTTCCCACCAATGTTTGACATGGGGGAGAGCCTTGAGGAGTACGAAGGTGATCTTTTCTTGGTCGAAAAAAATTTGAAAAAAGAAATAACCTTCTAATAGATTTAAACATTTTTCTAGGGCATCGCATCTATCTAACCTTCAAATATGGGAATATCGAAATTAAATTGTACCTTGAAGGGAGAGGTTCCTCCAAAATGGTCACTTGATGAAGATGCACCTATTGCTATCGGCAGGAGTTGAATAATGTGTGAAAAATTCTCCATCTTTTCATCCCTTTGTCGCTTGAGATCTTAATCAAGAAACAATTTAATAGAATATTCTCCTCCTCCATCTTTATTTTCTTTCGCCATCGATGGTTTATTGGGTGTGCGAGAGTGATTTTTCTCAAGAGAGAAAAACTTGAGACCCAACTAGCTTACTCGGACCTTGTCGGGGACATGCGTTGAAAAATGATCAAGAGCATCCTACTCTGATACCACTGATCTAGATTATTTTCGGAATGAAATGAAAGAAAATAAATTACAATTAAATACTCATGAATGATGTAGGAGCATCGCTCCACCTCAGCATGTGCCAGTCGATTAGCAGGCATGGTGCACATTCAAGAAAGCGAGAGGTGTCACCCTATCATTTTGCCTCGAGAATCAAAAGCGTGATCCAGGAATTTAATGAAGACAAGATGGAAGAGCCAAGTTGTGCCTTCGTACAAGCTAGAGATAAGGTTTCCATTAAGTGGTTAATGGTAGGGGGGATCTGCATCTGATTTGGAGCATATTTCCATCATTGTAATTTTCCCATTAGACAGGCATTTTGAATGGTGATTTGACACCACTAGTTTAGTTTGGATGGAAGCTCGTCGAGCCCCTCTTGTACAAATATTTGTATTATTGCAAAGTAGAGAGAGGGTTGTAAGGGTTATAGGGATTAGCTAAGATAGAGTTGGCTAGGAGGAAAAATGCGTAGGAGATAGGGATAAAAATACAGAGATTCGAGACTCGGTTGTATCTCAGACTCTACTATTGTAATGAACATTCGACCATTAATAGAAAATGACAGTTTTTCCTGTTATCAATTTCTATGTAATGGATGTTGTGTAATGAATGTCATTTGTATGCATTTGAGTTGTATATGAATGTTATAAATCATCTACAGGTATAGAGATACAATTTTCTATCCGCAAGCGTGTTGAATTAAGTCTGGTTCTCTAGGCTAAGTGCAAGGAGTGCACGATAGAGTGCAAAAACTCTATGTGTCGATGCAGGGAGTGCATGTCTGAACTCAATGGAGTTAGAAGAGAATATATCAGGAGGGTGCACCAGGATAATTCACAGACTTGGGAGTAAATTTCAAGGTGTTTGGTTACCTTGAAAAGAAAGGCTGTGTAGGAGGAAACACAGTCCAGAGTTACTGAACTCTTTGAAATACTTTTCTAGGAGGGCATAGAGAAAGTACAAGAACATACAAGAGAAACATGACTGAAACTGTTGTAATCCTTAAGAGAACTCCAGGGTTGTTGAACACTTTGAGGAAGGAAGGATTTGCAAGAGTGAATCGACAAAGGAAAGGAGATTTCTTAAGATGCTCATATAGGCCAAGGGAGAAGACATCAAGAAGCTTAGCCAAGCACAACAAGTGATCCAAGAATATTGTAAGTCCATCTTACAAGCTCAGGAGGAAGAGCGATAAGCTACCAGGAGGGAAAGAGAAGGTTCATAGAGGAACGGGGAAGCGTGAAGGTTTTCAAGCCAAGCAAAGTCACAGAAGTGTCTTGTTAGGGTCCTAACCCGCACATAGGTAGAATAATATATTCAGATGTAATAAAGGTCAATATTAATAAGGCCTTTCAATAAAATAGAATAAGGAGGATGTAAGAAGACTTAATAGAAGCTTCCACTTCTAGAAGGATCTTCCTCTAGATGATTCTTTTTAGTATAAATAGGAGTCGAGGGCTTGAGAACCCCATCTTGGATATTATTGTAATAGAGATCTGCTCAACTGGAGGTTTCCCCCTCGAAGAGGCCCGTGAACATTGCTTTCAGATTCAAAGTGTTATTTCTGTTGTTATTCTTATATCATTTCAGTGTTATTGTGGTGAATGTTCTGGTTATATTGTTGTTATTCTGCCATTACTAGCATTTTATTTCTTTTCTGCATACTTTTTATATCTGGTATATTACAAGTGGTATCATAACACTTTCCTCGGCAGAAAGTGTGGGTTAATTTTTTTTTTCAGGGTAGAGATGTATTCCGACGTCTTTAAGCCACAGAGATCTGTCATTACGCACATAAACCCGCGGTTGAGGGATTTATACACGCAGGAAATACAAGTGGTACTTAAGCGCACATTTTTTGGCCACCCTGGTAACCCTTGTTGGTACCCCTTCGAGTGGTAGCGCATCAGACAACACCTGTGTATGGATCGGCCTAGATTACCTGAAGCCCTCTTTAGATAAACCGATCGGTCGCCTGACTGCTATAGTGTCACCGAGAACAACACTCGAGAAGATATTCTCTAGTACCTAGGTAGTCAGGTAGTACGACTAAGGGTATGGTCTATCCTCCTTAGTTAGTGCCCTGAGATATTGGGCCGAGTACTACTGTTGGACCCCACACATATATTAGAGAGCTATAGCACAGGGAAAACCCTTGTCTATCGAACCCTTGAATACCTAACCCTTGGAGACAGAAACATAAAAAATTAAAACAAACAAGATCTATTGTCGCGCAACTGTGTTTGGGTTTCCAATTAAATACACATTTCTTTCTGGTTAAGCGTTTGGGCATTTCCTCTCTGCAGTATTCTTCAGACTAGAGTATAACTCCGTAAATTAAAAAAAAAAAAAAAATTCAGGTCTGGAAATTTTTTCACCATTATTTCAGACCTATTCCATCGGATCCATCTCTTAGCCCTTACCACATTCATCCATATCATTTTTTCGGAAAAAATATTTTACCCCGCCCGCCCCTTTTCAGTTCCCCCATCCTCATGGCCCATACTCATAGCCAAGACTTGGAAGCTCGCTTCAACACCTTGAAATCTAGTCTCATTGAGACCTAACAAGAAGTGAAAAACTCAATGCCAATGTCGCCACCATCAATACAACCATGTAGTCCTCAATGGGTGAAATCAAACAAGACCTCACCACCCAGCTTGAATCAGTCTTTTCGGTACTCTGCACCAAAATTCATATCCCTACAAATAATCCTTCCTCTTCGTCACCCCCACATACTAAAGGTGACCATTCCTCTCATTTCCATACCTTGTAGAACCATCACTTTCAACGTGACCTATGCCTTCCACAGGTGGATGTCACCAAATTTGATGGCTCAGACCCGACTGGTTGGGTAACCCAAATGGAATATTACTTCTCTTTATACATCATTACAGATGACTTGGCCAAACTCGGATATGGTGTTCTCCATGTAGATCAAGAACGTTGGCAATGGTGGCAATGGAGAAAAAATTCTTGTCAAGGGTATATTGCTTGGACACAATTTGTGGCAGAGCTTTATGAATGCTTTGACACTTACACCAACCATTTGGGTTGTTTGATAAAGCTGGAACAATTAGGAAAAGTGTAAGACTTTATAGTTGCCTTTGAGCATCTAACTTTTAGAACAGAGGGCATGTTTGATGCCTTTTTCTGAGAGTGTTTTATCAACGGCCTCAAGAATGAAATTCGGGCCCATGTCCTCATGGCTCGGCCTAAGAGTTGGGTGGAGGCTACCAAAAGAGATAAAGAATCACAACAAGTTGTATCTTCTCAAAAATGAAAACCCTCCTTCATCCCTCACCCTAAACCAGTAAATCCCACTACTCCCTCTGCTCCACTAAAGATCCAAAAATTGACCCGGGATGAAATGGTTGAACGCCAACTCAAAGGCCTTTGTTATAACTATGATGACAAATATTTCCTAGGCCACAAGTGTAAATAACAAAATCTTTTTATGGCCATCTTTGAGGAGATTTTAGAAGAAGATGAAGAAACTCCCTCTATGTCTGAATCACCTGAATCCACCGACATAACCCCTCCGTCAGACCCTCCCGAAGTAGAACCAGTCATTTCCCTCAATGCTCTCACTAGCTTCTCTGCTCCCCAAACCCTCAAGCTAATCGGTTACATCAAGAATCAGAAGGTCATCATTCTGGTTGATAGTGGCATCACCCATAATTGTATTCATCACCGCATTGCCCAAGAAACTCATTGCTACATCCATGCCGTCAATAATTTCCAAATCATGATTTCCAATGATGGTTCCATAAAATGTGGAGGGCAATGTGAAAATGTGCATCTCCAAATTGGTAACTACCACCTGAAATCCCATATGTTTTCTATCGACATGGGGGGTTGTGACATTATGTTGGGTGCAGACTAGCTAAAGACTTTGGGTCCCATTCTCATGGATTTTAAAGACTTAACCATGAAATTCGACTAGGAGGGCCACCAATATAAGTTCCAAGGCATCACCACCGATTCACCTGAGATCATTAATTCCCATCGCATGGAAAAGATGCTCAAAAGTGGTCATTTTGGTGTTATCGCCCAACTCCATGCCATACAAGCAATAGAGACACCCTCTGTACCACAAGACCTCCAAGCCATCCTTTCTAAACATCAATTGGTCTTTTCCACTCCCCAAGGCCTCCCTCCTTCTCATGGTTTTCATGATCATTCCATTCCCCTTGTACCAGGAAGCCTTCCTCCCAATATCCATCTATATCATCACGCCTTTTCCCAAAAAAATGAAATTAAGAAAATGGTCCAGGAACTCCTTAATGCAAGTGTTATCTGCCCTAGTACGAGCCCCTATTCGTCTCCTGTGGTCATGGTCCTGAAGAAAGAAGGTTCTGGGCGAATGTGTCTTGACTTCCATGCCCTCAACAAACTTACCATCAAAGACAAATTCCCCATTCCTGTCATTGATGACCTCCTGGATGAGTTGAGTGGCACCCAATTCTTCACTAAACTGGATCTTCATTTGGGCTACCACCAGATACATATAAAAGAGGCAGATATTCCCAATACTACCTTTAGAACTCATGAGGGCCATTATGAGTTTTTGGTCATGCCCTTTGGCTTGTGCAATGCCCCCTCCACCTTCCAAAGCCTCATGAATCATGTCTTCCATCCTTTTCTCTGCCATTTTCTCTTAGTTTTCTTTGATTATATCCTCATCTATAGCAAAACCTGGACAGACCATCTTGCTCATGTGGATCGAGTTCTCCATCTACTCTCTCAGCACCAACTTTTCCTGAAACAGTCTAAATGTTCTTTTGGCGCCTCAGAAGTAGAATACTTGGGTCATCTGGTTGGAAAATATGGCATCAGGGTGGATCCTAAAAGGATTGAAGCTATGCAAGATTGGCCTCACCCAAAGAATCTTAAGAGCTTGCATGGATTTCTAGGCTTAACAGGGTATTATCGCAAGTTTGTTAAGAATTATGGGAAGATTGCAACACCTCTCACTGTTCTCCTAAAAAAGAACTCTTTCACTTGGACTCCAGCTGCTACTTAAGCTTTTCAAACCTTGAAGATGGCCATGTGCACCACTCTAGTCCTCGCCCTACCCAATTTCACAAAGACCTTTGTGTTGGAATGTGGTGCCTCAGGGAAAGGAATTGGTGTTGTCCTTATACAAGAGGGTCGACCTTTGGGCTTTACCAACAAGCAACTATCTGAAAGAAATCTAGGCAAATCCATCTATGAAAAGGAAATGTTATCTATTTTGCATGTTGTGGATTTGTGGCGTCCTTATATATTGGGGCAACGGTTCCAAATTAAGAAAGACCATCAAAGCCTCAAGTATTTTTTGGAACAACACATTTCCTCCCTAGAACAACAAAAATGGGTGACTAAACTCTTTGGATATGATTATGCGATCATTTATAAGAAAGGAAAAGACAATGTGGTTGCGGATGCACTTTCTTGAAAATATGAAGATGAATGATCCCTTTTTTCTCTTTCATTCATTATACCAGATTGGCTCCAAGCCATTCGCTAGGAATGGCTACAAGATCCCAAAAGTTCACAGTTGATCCAACAATTGCAGTCCAATGCTCCAGCTTCCCCAGGGTACTATTGGCTCCATGAAGAACTTCGATACAAAGGCCATTTGCATTTAAGTAAACAATCAAATCTTAAATCCACAGTACTTTCTGAGCTTCATGCTACACCCACAACAGGGCACTCTGGGTTCACCAAAAACTATGATAGGGTCAAACATTCATTTTTCTGGGATGGTATGAAACAGAACATTTGTAATTTTGTAGCTGAATGTGATGTGTGTCAATGCAACAAGGGAGAAACAGTCAAATCATCTGATACACTACAACTGCTCCCGATTCCACCTACTATTTGGAAGGATATCTCTATGTATTTTATTACCAGCTTACCCAAATCAGGAAATAAATCCGTCATCATGGTGGTTGTTGATCGCCTTTCCAAGTATTCTCATTTCTACGCCCTTCAACACCCATTTACAGCATCCACGGTGGCTCAAATCTTCATGGATCAGGTCTTCAAGCTTCATGGCATGCCACACTCTATTGTTTCTGATCGCGACCCAACTTTCACAAGCAATTTTTGGCAAGAATTGTTCAAGATACAAGGCATAGAATTGCATCTCAACACAACTTATCATCCCCAGATTGATGGCCAAACGGATGTTGTCAACAAGTGTTTGGAAACATATTTGAGGTGTTTTTCCTCAGAAAAGAAAAATCAGTGGGCTCAATGGTTACCCCTAGCTGAATGGTGGTACAACACATCATACCATATAGCTACATGCATGACTCCTTTTGAAGCGGTATATGGACAGAAGCCACCTTCAGTTCTCTCATACTTATCGGGTGCCTCGAAGGTCCAGGTAGCTGAACTTACACTTACATCTCGAGAGGCTATTCTCCATACCCTCAAAGAGAATTTGGTCATGGGACAAAATCACATGAAGCAACAAGCAAATCAAGGTCGCTCTGAACGTCAATTTGCAGAAGGGGATCAGGTGTTTCTTCGACTGCAACCTTACAAGCAAACTTCCCTCAAGGCTGAGCATTGTCATAAGCTAGTGCCCAAATTTTATGGTCCTTATACCGTGCTCAAGCGTGTGGGACAAATTTCCTATCAGTTAGCTTTGCCCAGCCATTCGAAGCTACATCCTGTTTTTCATGTTTCATGCTTAAAGAAGGTGATTGGAGCTAAGTGCCAAATTCAAACCAACCTTCCAGAGTTAGCTGAAGAAGGATCCATTTGACTATAACCAGAAGCATTTTTGGACCAGAATGAGCTTCGCCTACATCAAAGAACCATCAAGGAAGTACTAGTCCAGTGGAAAGATACAACTCCAACAGACACCACTTGGGAACCAGCTACCATTCTGCAGCAATTTCCTCATCTCAAGCCTTGAGGACAAGGTTTTTTTTTAGGGGGGGGACAAGTTAGGGTCCTAACCCACACATAGGTGGAATAATATATTTGGATGTAATAAAGGTCAATATTAATAAGGACTTTCAATAAAATAGAATAAGGCAGATGTAAGAAGACCTAATAGAAGCTTTCACTTCTAGAAGGATCTTCCTCTAGATGCTTCTTTTTAGTATAAATAGGAGTCGAGGGTATGAGAACCACAACTTGGATATTATTGTAATAGAGCTCTGCTCAACTGGAGGTTGCCCCCTCGAAGAGGCCCATGAATATTGCTTTCAGATTCAAAGTGTTATTTATTTTATTATTCTTATATCATTTCAGTGTTATTGTGGTGAATGTTCTGGTTATATTGTTTTTATTCTGCCATTACTAGCATTTTATTTATGTTCTGCATACATTTTATATCTGGTATATTACATGTCTACACAGAACTCTACAGGGAGTGTAGAAGGATTTCGAGAATAGCCTAAGTCTTGAAAGAGAAATTTTCACTAAGTGTGCAAAGAGGTCGAGGACTTACCGAAGTCCCTAAGATAGTGAAATTGTCCATCGTCGAAGGAGATAGGTGGCAGAAGATCGATAGGTTCGGGAGAAAAAACTTTGGGAGGTTTGTGAGAGCGACAAGGATCTTTGCGAAGTCGCGAGGAGAGATTCTAATTCAAGTCATTGGATCTGGAAAGGCACATGGCAGAGGTCTACATATTTCAGAGGTGGAACCCTTCGAAGAAAATTCAAGAGGAGAGAATACCCGAAGAGCTGAGAGCCGAAGAAATATTGGTCGTCCATCGAGATAGGATGCGTGGTGTGAAATCAACACTTCGCTGATTTGGAAATTGGGAAAAGTAGAGTGGGAGAAGGAAGGATTCGCAAAGCCCGAACTCATGATTTGATCTCAAGCGTTGATTGTGAGAGGAACATGGACCGTATATTTGGTCTCGGAGAATTCACTGATTTGGAAATCGGGGAAAAGGGAGTAAGAAACTCATGAAATTTTCTGAAGCACGGAGTCACAAAGGGAGCAAGCCCATGGTCATAGTCTGTGGTCACATCAAGGAGGGAGCCTTGCATGGAGAGCTAGTGTCTATTGGCATTAATATTTGAAAATTTCTAAGGAGAGGGTCCACGGGTGCCACATAATCTGCACCAAGAAAGTAAAGGGCCTGTGTCAAGTTAAATTGGTTCCATCAGGAGCCTGACGAACCTAGACTGGGAGGTCAAGCAACCCCAAAGGAGAAGGGGGTGGGGTTTGCGCCAGAAGTGGTATCAGAGCCTGATTTATTCTCAGGTGGAAGGAAAGGAGATAAAGAAGATACTCTGATACCATAAGTGGTATCAGATCGTGGTTGTCTGTAGATTGTAGGCAAAGGTGAAGAGAGACCAAGTAAGACGCTTTGTGGAGACTTTTGCAAGGTGTGCAACTGGTGATGAACTGGAGGTGAATTAGAATGGCCATTGAAGGTCACAAATGTGGTCGAGGAGAACTCCATTCACAGAGGATCAAAGTAGGGATGGACAAGGATCTCAGTGAAATTTGGCCAGAGGTGGAGAAGTTAGCATTCAAGATGCAGTAGGAAGTAAAGGTGCACTGGAGGTATGAATGTCCTTTGAATAGAAAAACTAAATGGCCTATTCAAAAGTTGTTGGCCATAGGACAACAATAGGTGTTAAAAAGGTGGTTGAGGCATGCTAAAAAACTCAATGACAAGGGACATAGATATGGAAAAGGTCCCATAGGTTGCTAGGGGGGAAATGAGGAGGGATCAATGGATCTCGTAAATTGCCAAGTGGGCAGAGGAGACATCCTGAATTTCCAAGTGGGAAAGGAAGGAGAAATGAGCTCAGCTGAGAGTTCACATCAGAAGGTGTTGAGAGATGAGGGGGAAGCAGAAGAAATACCTCACTCAAGTGGAGATTCACGTGGAAATATGTACCGTGTGAATGAAGACGATGAGAAGTTGAAAACTTCCACCATAGAGGATAAGGATCAAAGAACTATTCTGATAATTGGAGGAGTTGAGATATTCCTTCCAAGAGGCCAAGGAGAGGCTAGCATAGATATTGTAGATGCGGCAGAAAGACATCAAGCTGAGACTATCATGGAGAATGAACAGATATTGAGGTCTGTCCCAACAAAAGGAGAATGCCTAGTTGAATCACTCACCGAGTGGGATATGGAGCTAAAGGCACTAGAGGATTGGTTAGATAGTTTGGAACCAGAAGGTGGCTGCCATAATATAGCCATGCCAGAGTAGACACACCGGCATGAGTTATATTTGGAGGAAGCTGGAAAGGAACCAACCGAACAACTGACAGGAGTCAATCTGTTAGAAATAATAGCTGAGAAGAAGCCTAATGATGAGGAGACTACAAAAGTGGAGGTTGCAGTAGAGTGGCAAGTTAAGGCCACAAGAGATGAAGAAGATAACATGGGATATCAGTGTGATTTTCCCATATCCAAGGAAGAAGTGCAACAAGATAGTCTGCAAAAGGAGAGCCAGTCGATGGAGCAACTGGACAAGGTGGTTGAGGAGATAAGGAAGTTGATTTTGGGGTTGGCAGAGAAAGATGGACAAAAGGAAACATGCACGAGCAATAGGAATGATGCAGGAGCAGAAGCAGTGAAGCAGAGGAGCCAAGAGACAGCTCCAGGAGGATTTCAACCACATTGGAAAGCTCATGAGAAGGAGCTCATGATTTTCTTAGCCGTGGAGTATGATTCAAGAGCATCACTCTACCTCAGCATGTGCCATTTGATTAGAATGCATGGTTCACATTCAATAAAGGGAGAGGCGTCACCCTCTCATTTTGCCTCGAGAATCAAAAGCGTGATCCAAGCATTTAATGAAGACAAGATGGAAGAGCCAAGTTTTTTCTTTGCACAATATGGAGATAAGGTCACCATTAAGTGGTTGACAGTAGAGGGGATCTTCATCCTATTTGGAGCAGATTTCCATCATTGTAATTTTCCCATTAGACAGGCATTTTGAATGGTGATTTGACACCACTAGTTTAGTTTGGAGGGAAGCTCGTGAAGCCCCTCTTGTACAAATATTTGTATTGCTGCAAAGTAGAGAGAGGGTTGTAAGGGTTGTAGGGGTTAGCTAAGATAGAGTTGGTCAGAAGGAGAAATGCATAGGATATAGGGAGATAAATACAGAGAGCCAAGAATCAGTTGTAGCTCAGACTCTACTATTGTAATGAACATTCGACCATTAATAGAAAATGATGGTTTTTCCTGTTATCAATTTTTGTGTAATGGATGTTGTGTTATGAATGTAATTTGTATGCATTTGAGTTGTATATGAATGCTAGAAATCGTCTGCAGGGATAGAGATACAATTTTCTATCCGCAAGTGTGTTGAATTAAGTTTGGTTCTCTAGGATAATTGCAAGGAGTGTGCGACAGAGTGTGGAAACACTATGATCCGATGGAAGGAGTGCATGTATGAACTTAGTGGATTTAGAAGAGAATATGCTAGGAGGGCGCACCAGGATAATTCACAGACTTGGGAGGAAATTTCAAGGTGGTTGGGTACCTTGGAAAGAAAGGTTATGTAGGAGGAAACACAATCCAGAGTTACTGAACACTCTAAAACGCTTTTCCAGGAGGGCATAGAGAAAGTATGAAAGCATACAAGAGCAACACGATTGGAGGTGTTGTAATATTTAAGAGAACCCGAGGGTTGCTGAACACTTTGAGGAAGGAAGGCTTTGCAAGAGTGCATCAACAAAGGAAAGGAGATGCCTTAATATGCTTAGATAGGCCAAGGGAGAAGCCATCGAGAAGCTTGAGTGCACCAAGGATATTGTAATTCCATCTTACAAGCTCAAGAGGAAGAGTGATAAGCTACCAGGAGGGCAAGAGAAGGTTCATAGAGGAACGAGAAAGCATGAAGGCTTTCAAGCCGAGCAAAGTCATAGAAGTGTCTGCACATAACTCTGCAGGTAGTGCAGAAGGAGTTCAAGAATAGCCTAAGTATCAAAAGATAAAATTGTTCTAAGTGTGAAAAGAGGTCGAGGACTTGCCAAAGTCCCTAATACAGTGAAATTGTCCATCGTCGGAGGCGATAGGTGGTAGAAGATCGATAGATTCAGGAGAAAGAAATTTGGGAGGTTTGCGAGAGAAACAAGGATCTTCGTGAAGTCACGAGCAGTGAATCTAATCTAGGTCATTGGATCTGGAAGGGTATGTGGAAGAGGTCTACGTATTTTGGAGGAGGAACCCTTCAGATAAAATTAAAGAGGAGATAATACCCGAAGAGCTGAGAGTCGAGGAAATCTTGGTCGTCCATCGAGATGGGATGCATGGCGTGAAATCAACACTTCGCTGATTCAGAAATCGGGAAAAGAAGAGTGGGAGAAGGAAGGGTTCGTGAAGTCCAAACTCACGATTTGATCTCAGCCGTTGATTGTGAGAGGAACATGGACCGTAGATTTGGTCTCGGGGAATTTGTCGATTCGAAAATCCAGAAAAAGGGAGTAAGAAACTCGCAAAAGTTTCTGAAGCACGGAGTCACGAAGGGATCAAGCCCATGGTCATAGTCTGAGGTCACATGAAGGAGGGATCCTAGCATTGACATCTAGTGTCCGTTGGAGTTAATATTTGAAAAACGCTAAGGAGAGGGTCTGTGGGTGACACAGAACCTGCGTCGAGAAAGTAAAGGGCTTGTGTCAAGTTAAATTGGTTCCATCAAGAGCCCAATGAACCATTTAGTTCGGTGAATTGAACGATCCTATACCAGGAGGTTGTGAATCCCAGAAGGAGAAGGGGGTGGGATTTGCACCAATGAAACTTTCTAGAAACAAAGAAATACAACAATACTTGATTTCTATTAATGAAAGAATTGTAAAGAGACTGTAAAAATACAGAGTGCAAGATTCACTATAATGGTGGTATATTTATCTCTGAGAAGAGATGTGACGACTATGCTCATTCGAAATAATATCATTACAATGAGGATATAAAGGCCTTTTTATGTCAAACATGAATACCAAAACTGTAGACATCCACAAACCTAACCTTAGGAGATGAAATGCCAAAAGTCATGTGGGCCTCATTTGGGTAAGTTAGTAGATTAAATTCCTGGGTTCATGACTTTTTCATACAATCTCCATTTTAGGTGCATTATAGCCCATTAGAAAGGTATTTTAGATAAATACAAATTATTCCATCAAACTCTGACTCTGTCTACAATTTGACTATGGCATGCTAAAATAACACTGTTTAGGGCCCCAAAACGGCCCTGAAAGTACAACAAGATGTGCTAACATGAATACATACAAAATAATCTAGTTGGATTAGGTGGGAAGCCACTGGTATCCACATGGAATATGTGTAGGGATTCAGACAACCCCAGAAGGGTATAACCCACAATTACAAAGAAGTACAGAAGAACGTATTGAACTAAAAAATGACAAAATGAGCCAGTTGGAACAGGTGGGTGGCCACCAATATCTACCAAGATCATTATTTCTTCTGATCAATGTTTCTATCTCTCCCCATTTGACATCAATGAAAAAGGGTATCTCCCTTTGGGGATTCTCCCCCTTACTGAACTCTCCTTGGGGCTGCCCCACTTGTATGCATTGTCCTTTGGGTTGCTCCCTTGTCTAAATTCATTTGATATTTCTCTATGTTGCTAAACCTCTGATTAATCTCTCTCCCTGCTTCTGATTAATCTCTCTCCCTTTGAAAAAATGTTAACTCCTCATGTCAATACACTTTCTCTTGACACTGTACCTGTTATAACCAATAAAGAAAAAAATAAGACCTCCTCATGTCTTCTCTACAAGATGTCGTGTAATCATTGTGAACAATATGATACCACTGTAATCTACTTCTACTACTCTACCATAACACTAATAAACTACTCAATAATACTGCATCATGAATACCATGATATGTTATTCCTTTTCTGATCCCTGAACCTATCTATGCATGTTGTTGCAACTATCTCATAAAATTGTATCTAATCATCAACCATCTAAACTTGTGTCATACCATACATCAAGTGTATACCAACATACATACTATGTCATGAATCCAAATATGTGTCAATAATGAATAGTGAATTATGGACAAAGAATCAACCATGTACAACCTGTTCCATCTACATGTACTATCAACAAGTGCATCAACCATGCACCAACACCTGTATCATCAACACCTATACCATTTTCCAACCATGTACACCAACACCATACCATATACCATAAGATCTCATCAACAACCACATGCCAAGAATATGTGTGAAATGTGTACCAAGCATATATCAAGATTGTTGAAATGGGTACTTGACACTGAGAGGAGGGGATGAATCAGTGTCACAACACTTAAGGAAAATTTTCCACTTTTCACAAATTAACTAAACAACAAATATTCATTTCATTTTCTCAATATATACATATAGATATGTATATATATACATATATATGTATATATATACATATATATATATATATATATGTATATATATATACATATAGAGAGTTGGGTCTCTCATAGCTGTATGAAGATGATATTCAAATATTGATCTTATGTATTCATTCAAGTTATTTAATAAATAAAGTGTATATATATATATATATATATATGTATATATATACATATATGTGTATATATATACATATATGTG
>ML786753.1:109958-131342 GCA_009831015.1 Picea engelmannii | reverse complement strand
TATATATACTTTATTTATTAAATAACTTGAATGAATACATAAGATCAATATTTGAATATCATCTTCATACAACTATGAGAGACCCAACTCTCTGTTACAAGACCCAACTTGTAGTTCTCATATCCAACTAAGAAATGAGGAATCCAACCCTCATAACAAGTCTCAGCTTGTTGATCTCAGATCCAACTGAGATGTGAGGAATCCAATCCTCATACAAGACCCATCTTGTAAACAGGCACCAACCTAATAAAATGAACCTTAATTCAATCCATTATATTTAAATATATATACTTCAACAAATTCAACTACAATATTCTCATAATTCCCCTTTTGTTTATATAGTCTTCCAACTGGTGTGAATTTTTATCATTGTGTCTTTTGATATTTGAACCATTGTACCTTTTCATTTAAAATGCTAATCTTAAACTTTAGTTCATATAATTTTCCTTTTTATTCTTTATTCATGTTTTCATGATTTAACTCTCTTTTAATCATGAATGTGTATCGATTTGTTTGTCCTCATGAGTTGATCACAGACATGGATCAACTCATTAGATCGTACTCATGCTTCTCCTGTATTCTCATTTCACCAACAGATCATATTTGATCTTTTAACGATTCTTTGTATTGTTCTGGTGTAACTCACTATCAGATGAAACCTGTATGAGGCACTTCCTTCAACCCATATGATCACAGGCATAGAACCATGAGCTTATCAATTTAAGTGTTTTATTATCTTTTTCCTTTATTTCATATTTCATATGATCAACAACGGTGACCAGACACTAGGTGAAACTAGTGCTTGAGCGCTCATCAAATCAATGGTCACGATCCAATCTTCTTACGAGATGGACGACTGTCATAACTTCAACACTTTTCCCTTCATAAATTTTTAGTATGAAACCTTTCAAAACTTCTGAATCATATTTTTCGAATAGATCAGACGACTTACGTTATATCACATAACTCGATCTATGGTTATATTTGATCCTTACATCTATCCTCCATTGCTTAATCTGACGATCAGGAATTAATCAAGAAATGAGATGGATGGCCACCATTTACTCCATGACTTAGTCTATTATTCTTACACTATCCTTCCATCGAAGTAGATCGACGGTCGAGAACGCTCCTGCGGTGATATTCAAATCGAACGTCTCGTGTCCACTTTGGGTCTTCGGTTGTTACACATTATTTTCGTCATCCCTATGATCATTAATGATGTAAACCTATCTGTTACCTTTAGAGAGGTCAGTGGCCTGAGTTCCTGAAGAGAGAAGGGAGAAGAACTTTTCCTGAGAAAAGAAGTTGCTTTTTCCTATGTAAAAACCTCATAAAAGGGAAGTTCGCAGGTTGCTATATAGGCAGGGTGCGAGAATCACCCATTCTCGTAGGTTGCACTATAGCTAGGGTGCGAACACCTCGCAGGTTGCTCTATAGCTAGGGTGCGAGAATTCCATCACATGGGAAAAATGAGCGTTTTCTCGAATCTTCTAGAAGGAGAAACTTCTATGGTGAGGTGGCATCCGAATGGTTTGGATCTTACTCACTTTCATGATTTAGTGGGATCATCCTAACCTCCTCACCTTATCCTCTTCAACTTATAAAAGGAGAGGAGTTCTCATGGAGAAAGTTAGCTTGAGCTTGGGTTAGCTTGTGGGTTCTTGTTCTTGAGCTTGTTAGCTTTGGCTTGGTTAGAGTGGCTTTGAGATTTGCTTTGTCAAGATAGATTGTGAGTAGTTATCAGATCTATGGTCTCAGAATCCTTGGAGAAAGAAGTGTGTGGGGAATGAAGGACAGTTGGAAGGGACCTTACGACATCAAGGCCATGGTTGTAATATCTCTTTCACATTTAATATGATACAGTAATATGATTCTTTCCTATAAATCTTGTTGTGTTTTATTGTATGATTCCTTGATCACATACATAGGTTTATATTGAGTTTATGCTATCGCTATCACTTTGGTTGGTTTGTTTTGTTTTGATTTTGACTTCACAAGAGCACTGGAGCGAAGCGGGAGCAACAAAGACTATAGGAAGCGATTATAAGGTATGTTACTTATTCTTGCCTCCTAGTTAATTCAATAGTTAAAATCTAAGGAAAGAGTCTTATTCTGTCTTGTTTTATTCTAGATCCAGGTGGATCTATGGAGATCAGTTTGTGTCCGCACTTATGGATTTATCCAATAACATCGGCATTTGGGACTTTGGTCAAGTGCTGGTGGTAAAAATACCAAAGAAAAACTTCCGGAGTGACATAGCTTACTTACGTCACTTGATGATGTGTCACGAGCCAAGAAGCTACCACGTGTCACTCAGATTCGTGATCTGCACATACCTGAAATTCAACATGACACTTGTCGTTCTCTGACTATGCCACGTGTCCTTGCTGACATAGAATGTTGACGTGGTCTGCCATAGTTTCTTTCTTATGTTGACATAGATCTCCCAATGTGACACATGTTCATCTCCTTCATCTAATGGTCAGGATAGTATCTGAAGGGTATCTCAGATCAACGGCTAAGAGTGACTTCGGACCTTCATCCTTTGGGACTTCGAGGGTTTTGACATTCGTTCGTGGTAAAACTCACGAAGAAAATATCCCGTAGTGATGTAACTTTCTTACGTCACTTTTTGACATGGAATGAGCCAATATCCTATTTGACACTTATCATCATCTGATTATTCCTTATGTATTTGACGATGTGGTCTGCTGAAGTGATTTGTCACATGTTTTTGTTGGCGTTTTTTGCTGACGTAGTCTTCTAACGTGGTCTTCCACATTTCCTTGTAGATGTGGTATGTGGCGTGTCCTTTATGATGTGGTTTTTTGATCAACAAACCTGATCCAATGGTCATCGCATGTCCTCCAAATCTGATGGTCCTTATTCATTTCGTATTTTTGGGCTTCAATTATTTCGAATCTCAAACTGAATTCTTGAGGTGAGATTTTTCCAGAGTGTAACCTCCTCACAAATTTAGATCCAAAGTGAATGTTGTTAGTTGATCAGGATCTTATATCGACGATTCGATCTTTCTGCGATGCAGAATTTCTAGCTTATCCCGTCCTTCCACTCGAAAATGATCTGACGACTGACAGGAATCGAGTTTGATCCAACGGCTGATGGGTATTCGGATAATCAAAATATCAACCTTTTAGCCCCACTTATCCTATCCTTCCACTTTGAAATTATCTGATGGTCATGAATATACTCGAAGCAAATCAATGGTCGAAAATGATTTTAGAACCACAAATTGCGAGTGATTTAACTCGACACCCAAACTCTGCAATTTGTCTCTGTTGTTGATCTAGTGATTGCTCATCTGATAGACAGAATCCTCCAATGGTCCTCAAGCCCATGATCACTCATATGCCCTTATTCCATTATATGAGACGATCAACACCATCAATTTCCTTGATCGGATGACTGTTGAGACTTCTCACCTTTTCCTGTGCAATGGTCGACCTCTCAATATTTCCAACAATCCTGACAATACTTATGAAAAGTGCTTCTTCCTTTTGAGCTTTGACCTCTACATTTTCTAACCCTCCTGATATTTTATCATAGGAACATTGTTGATCCTAATGTGATAAAAAATAATCATGAATTGCTTCAACATACTGTGTTTTCCCTTCTAATCGTTTGATCTTCATGTTGTTCTCTCCTCCTGTTCGCTATCATAGGAACATTGTTGATCCTATCATGATCAACAATAATCATGTACTACATTTCCCCTTCTTAGTTTTTGATCTTCATATTGTTCGCTCCTCCTCCTGAGCTTATGCTTCTGATCTCTACATACTGTTTGACATCTTCTGCTAATTGCTATATTGTTGACATCAATGACAATATCATCTGTGGTAATTCATCATTAACAATAGATCATCACATTGATTGTTGACATCAATGACAATATGTCCAAAAATCTCCCCCTTTTGCATTGAGGGAAACACACTAACTTCATTTACAAAAATCCTCCTGTGATGATGCTTTCCTCTTATGAAGTTTCTTTTCTCTCCCACTTTGAGATGAATGGCAATGGATTTTTCCTCCTGTGGTAAAGCTCTATATGTTACTAATCAGAATCTGAACTTGGGTAACACTTCTTACAATTATTTTCTACCTACCATAACTGAATGACTCCCCCTATCAATATGCTCTCTTTCTGCTTCTGACTACTCTTCCCCTTTGTTTCTGAAAAGGTATCTCTTCCTAACAAGGTCACTCCCCCTATTAATTTACCAATTTCTTATCTTAGTTTATTGGGATTTTTTAGTTTAAATAAGTAGTCTTCTTGATACAAATTTTTGTAGTGATCGAGTCTTTTCAAAACTTAATCTAATTACATTCTTATTTAATAATCAAAATACTCCTCTTGAGTTTTTACTGACTTCCCTTTTTCAAATAGAACAAGAGTATGAATCTGACTGATATTTTTGATTTGCTTCTTATTCTTCTTTGATATTTCACAGGAATATCAATTGAGGAATTATACCAATTTATTTAAATGCCAATTTTGTTATCAATTGATCTTTGTTGAATGATACTTCTTGAACTTCTATGCTACCTTTATTTTTTCTTCTTCTTGTATTCTACAACTAACCCTAGCAATGTTTTTTCTTTTGACCACTAATCTATAGATAGTCAAGATTTTCCATATGTTAATTTAGAAACTCTTTGGTATAATCCTTTGATTTTGTAAGAACCAAATTAAACTTCTTTTTTTTATTTTCTCTATTTTTCTAACTTATGACATCATCAGAATTTGATATTGTCCCATATTCTTCTATAGGTATTTCCTTTTCTTGAGATTGATTTATCTCATATTGAATTTCACATTCTTTATTAGGGATTTTACCCATCATGTTCTTATTATTAGTTTCTTCATTTTTAGGTGTAATAACATCTTTCTTTCTTTCTCTTTCAGATTTTCTTCTCCATATCTCTCGGTGAGATATTCTGTATTTTGAATATTCTCTTTCTAATTTTGTTTTTGGAGATTTATCATCTCCTTTATTCTTCCAACTTTTATTAGGATTTTTCATTGTCTTGAATGACTTATTCAAATATTGACTTTTTGTATTCTTGTAGTTTTGGGATTTGTGCCCAAACTTATCACAGTTGTAACATCTCATTGTATGACAAATTTTTTCTATGTGCCTAACAAAATTACATCTCCAACATCTAATTGAGTTTTTGGATTTTCTTGTATATCCTTTATCTAATTTCTTGCAGTCGATTTCTTTATGTCCAAATATATGACAAGAAAAGAAATATCCATTGAAGGTGTTTCCATTATTGATTTTATTTTTGCTTGAAAGATCTGTCATTTGATTTTCTTCTTCCTTTTTACTTCTATAGATGTTTTCTTTCTTATTGTATCCAAGGTGTAGTGTCCCCAAGGCCGAGCCCCATTGCAAATCATGATATATGAAATTACTTGTAAACATGTCTATAGGCTGGTGAGCCATGTCTTGTATAAGCTGGTAGGCTTATGTGTTTGTTAGGCCAGGGAGCCTAAGTGTAGAAGGCCAGGAGCCGCTGATGTACTTGCATGTATGCAGAATGATTAATAAAATATAAACACCACCAAGTGCAGACCGACCATGATGAATGAGTGAAGGGGGACAGAGCGTCCACAGAGTGGGCAAGGAACTAGGGGCTGGAAGGTGGGAAAGGGGCTGAGTGTTGAGCCTAGGAGCTAAGCCTAGGGGGCTTAGGCCTGGAATAATATTTTAATATTATTTCCAAAAATTCATGAGCCTATTATGTTTTTATCCTAAGTCCTTTGGAAGGACACGTGATTTCCCAAGTGGTGGGAGGAACGCATGCTGGTGGAACACATGCAGTTCCATTGGTGACAAGTGTCAACCTTGGTGCATGTGAATAAAACGGCCAGAGTGAGCCGTGAGAAGGCTCTGATTCCCATTCTACCGAACTGTTTGAACAGGTACGGAGCTCTGAGCAGTACGAGCAACCCGACTCGTGTAGAGGACCTTCGTGCAACCCTGTGACTGAGACGTCTGTGTCTAGCCCTAAGAAAACCAGTGTGTGCACTCCTGGAATGAGAAGCCTGTGTTGATTTCGGGAATGAGTCTTTGTTTGTTCGGGGAAAAGCTGAGTGAGCCTGTGCGTGCATTCCCTGTCTTGAAGCTGTGATCGTGAAACCAACCAGGGATTTTTGAACCAATTGGGGAAACCTGTGTCTATTTTTCCCATGATTCGATGAGACTACGCAGCACTGGACTGCGTGAGGTTTGTTGGCCTATGAGCGACTCCTCCAGGTGAGAGAGTGAGCAGAGGAAGGAGAGAGCTCCTGGAAGGAACCCTGTAGCTACCACAGAGCCCGGAGACTTCCGGTCCGGTCTGTTCCTGTAACCCAAGGTAAGGGAGACTAGCAGCTGAAGGACTGTCCAGGTGACAGAGAAGGTGCACTCTCCTGGGGTGGAACAGGCATGTGGGGAATGAGGGTCTGTGGGCAGTGATCGTGGGAGATTCCTGGGAGAGCATTCTTCCTAGTGGTTGTGTGTGACTGAATTCCCTGTAACCTCAGCCTGAGTCTGGATTCCTTGCCCTGGGGTGGAGCTCAGTCCCAGCTCGGGGGTGACCCACTGTTGAGTTAAGGAGCAGTGCGGTCTACGGCTAGGAGGTTCGTGGAAGGCCTGCATTTGGTTGGTGGATTTCTCCACTGTCACAAGATAAGTGTTTGATTATATTTTTACCACATTTTATCATGACTGTACTGGATTTGTTATCATGTTTTCCGCTATGTAAATGAATTACTGTTGAAAGCTGTGGATTGTCTAATTATAATAGTAGATATATGTTTATTCTAAGAATTAAAATGTATCTCTTGTTGTTACACATGGGATTATACAATTCTGTATGTTCTATGTAAGAGTCCATGTACAGATTGGTTAGCGAGAGGTTTAAAAGCCTTGGTAGTGAATAGTGGCACTACATTTTGGTATCAGAGCCAAGGTTTCGACACTGAGCCTAGATGGGCTGGTGAAGCGGTCTTAGGACCGAGAATGCGAGGGAAAATTGAGTCGGGAGGACCAATTTCGGATCCTGGTTTGCTTCGAAGTGTCAAGGGGACACTTAACAAATTTTTATTAAGCCCAGGAGGTATCGCAGTGCTATGAAACCACATCCGGTGTGGTCTATGGCCACAGGGAGATAGATTTCTACACCAATGGTGTTAAGATCGTAGGATCTGTTCAGGAAGGAAGGTGAGCCCTCGTGGCAGTCGGATCTGGAAAAATGTGTGTAAGGATTAAAATTCCTTTGGAAATGGCACAGGAGTGTGGAAATCGCAACACGCGAAATCCTGAGTTAGTTGGAAACTGTCTGAGCCGTCAGATCTTGACCGAAAAACCCGACAGTCGTAGGATCTGTCGGGAAATGTTCGAAGGTTAAACCTCAGAGACTAGGGGCGAATGCTTTGAAATAGATCTAGATCGTCCAAAAGATGGAGGAAACGTGTCGTGAGATTTCCCATTTCGGGAAATCGGGAATCGCGATATCGGGAGTCCTGGTAACAAGGGATTGGGACTTTCCATGACGGAAACCCCGAAACGTCGAAAGGATCTGCGCCGTTGATCCGAGGAGGGGATCTGACCGTTGGATTCCATACTTGGATTGGACATGGACGCATGAATGTGTACCATGTGCTAGTGAGTCGAGGAGACAGGTGAGGGTGGTGGGACCCGATGACGTCATTAAAAGTGACGTGGACCCTCCTGAACGTACCACGTGCCACGAGGGTGAAGGACGACAGTTGTGCTATGGGCCTGGAGAATAAAGTAAATCGCGATTTCGAGAGCTCGCGAGATAAGGGCATAGGAGCTTGACATGGAAACTCGCGAAGTCACGAAGTAGCAAGAACGAGAGGAGAAAAGTCAACATCGCTCCTCGGGGTTTCGTGAAAGGGAGGTGTCAGGGTTGGATGCCACAACTCACGAAGGTGTGAGTAGCGAAGAGTGCTAACACTTAGACTTAGACTTAGACTACGGTCATGCGTAGCAGACCCTAGCGAGGAGAGAGCCATACCCTTGTCGCATCTTGCGTATCAGCGTTTAGAGGAATGAGTCGAAAGTTTTCGACTAACGAACTCGCGATGTCGCGAGTTGCGAAAAGGGTGACTTGGGTTTCATTTATTTAACCGTCGGATCTTCGTGGACCGAGATTTCGAAGTTCTGAAACCCTAGAAATTGCAGAGCCAGACAGAGCTTAGAAAACTTTGTGAAGTTGAAATGTCTTTCATTCTTGTTCATAATAGTTATAAATGTCGTGGATTGTTCCTGAAGTTTAATGGCCTAACAAATTTCAAATTTAATTGCACAGTGCGTGTGTAGAATTCAATAAAGGCCAGAACTCCAGTTAATCAACGCCGAGTATGGAGTGGGGAAGAGTGTAGATTACCCCTGAAATGGAAGACGAACGGGAAGGAAAGGATGTTAACTTAGGAGTCGAAGGATCGAACTCCAATGGGAATGGAAAAGAGATGGATAAGGAAGGACATATGATGCAACTCATCGAAATATTGCAGAAAGATGCCCAGGCTCGCCTAGATGATAGCCGGAAGCTCATGAAAGTTCGAGATCGGCAGGGTGAATTCAATTTAAAATTGTTGAAGAGCCTGGAAAGAATAGAAAAGAAATTGGAAAAGGGGGTGACACAAGTAGATCAAGAAGTGTCAGAAACCTTGAGGGGAGAAGGAGATCGAGGAGTGGTGACAGACATTATTGTCTCTCCCTGAATCATTCTGGCAAGGAGACACACAATATTTCAAGCTCGTCCCCTTCCAGAAGACACCGAAAATCTGGAAAGGATGAATTGAAAGGGGAAATGAACAAGATTAAGCCTCCAACATTCGATGGAGAGCATAAGAAGGAGGAAGATGCCGAGACCTGGTTACTTGGCATGAAGAAATACTTCCAACTGCAGAATTATTCTGCCCATGCAGAAGGAAGAATTGCAATGTACCAACTGAAAGGAAAAGCATCCATGTGGTGGGATCAGTTTGTGCAGGTGCAGCACATTCGAGAGAAAGAGGTCACTTGGAAGGAATTTAAGAGGTATTTCGAGAAGAAATAACTGACTAAAAGATACTATGATAGAAAGATGAAGGAGTTCTTCGAACTCAAGTTGGGCAGTATGACCATTGATGAGTATGAACGAAGTGTTCTGGAACTACTGAAGTATGTTCCATTCATCAAAGACGAGGCTGTCAAGATTCAAAGGTATCTGAGTGGACTGCCACCTTCCATTGGTGACAAGATTCAATATGATGATCCTAAGACCATGGAAGAAACCATAAGAAGGGAGAAATGCCTATACAAACAACAAAGAGAAAAGCCTACCTTTCGGAAGGCTTGGGATGACCAGAAGAGGTTTAAGAAAGAATAGAGGCAGAAGGGAAACAGGCCTCCCTTTTTCAAGAATGCCCCTGGGGAACAGACATCCTTTAGAGACCCGGGGAAAGTTGAAGGGAGTGAACAGATGCCAACGCCTCCACCTATGGAGTGTTGGGGTTGTAAAGGGAATCATAGGTACAGAGACTGCCCCCATAGGAAACACAAAGCAAGAACTGTCCATACTATTCAGCAAGTTGAAATAGTGGAGGATATGGGCAGTAGAATGCCGAGGATCTATGCACCCGTGGACAACAAGCAAGTGGAATTTCAATCGCACATGATTGAAGTGGAAGGTATGATCAACAACTGACCACTTGCTATTTTGATTGATTCAGGGGCTAGCAATAGTTATGTAGATCCTAGGGTGGTGTAAAGTTTGCATCTAACAAAGAGCAAACATGAGAAGTCTTGGTTAGTGTAGTTAGCCACAGGGACCAAGAGGAAGGTCACTGAATTGGTTAAGTACTGTTCAGTGGACATGAAAGGAGTGAGTACTAAGGATGAATTAAACATTCTACCTTTAGGCTCATACGATTGTTTAATTGGGATGGACTGGTTGGACCAGCACCATGCCCTTCTGGACTATCGTAACAAGAGATTTACATGTTTGGATGAAGAGGGAAATCAGGTAATAGTCCAAGGAATTCCCAGAGCCGTGGCTGTGAGGGAAATATCAACCATGCAACTGAAGAAATGTTACCGGAAAGGCTGTCAAATATTTGCAGCTCGAGTGGAAGAAGCATCCCGAGATGTAGTCTCCAATCTAGAAGACCACGAAGTACTCAAATAATTCAAGGATATATTTCAGGAGGTACCTGGACTACCTCCGAAAAGAGACATCGATTTTGCTATAAATTTGATGCATGGAGCAGCTCCAGTTTCAAAGGCTCCTTATAGAATGAGCACACCAAAGCTGAAAGAGTTGCAATTGCAGCTCTAAGAACTACTAAAGAAAGGTTACATTCGCCCCAGTGTGTCACCGTGGGGAGCCCCAGTCCTATTTGTGAAGAAGAAAGATGGGACGATGAGGCTGTGCATTGAATTTCGGCAGTTGAATAAAGTCACTGTCAAGAACAAATATCCTCTGCCAAGGATTGATGATATTTTTGATCAGTTGAAGGATGTGAAATTATTTTCAAAAATAGATCTTCGATCTTGATATCACCAAGTGAGAATAAGGGATGAGGACATCAGCAAGACCGCCTTCAGAACAAGGTACGGTCATTATGAGTTTACAGTGGTGCCGTATGGATTGTCCAACACGCCTGCTGTCTTTATGTGCCTAATGAATGGAGTGTTCAGAAATTATCTGGACAATTTTGTCATAGTCTTCTTGGACGATATCTTGGTGTAGTCCAAGACAGAGGAAGAACATGAAAAACACCTTAGAATGGTGCTGCAGGTGTTGAGAGAACACCAGCTCTACGCAAAACTGAGTAAGTGCTCATTTTACCAAAAGAAGATCCATTATCTGGGACACATTATTTCTGAAGAGGGGATCGCTATGGATTCTGAGAAGGTACAGGCCATTCAAGAGTGGCCAACACCAAGAAATGTGACAAAAGTTAGATCCCTTATGGGTCTGGCAGGTTATTATAGGAGGTTCATAGCCGGATTTTCAAGGATAGCTCATGCTATCACTTCCTTGCAAAGGAAGGAGAAGAAGTTCCAGTGGAATGAAGAATGTGAGAGCAGCTTCCAACAATTGAAGCAACTTCTCACAAGTCCTCCAATCCTAAAGATTGTTGATCCAAATAAGGATTACATAGTGTGCACGGATGCGTGTAAGGAAGGGCTGGGAGGAGTTCTCAGCCAAGATGGATTTGTAATTTGTTATGAATCCTGAAAGATGAAAGAGCATGAAAAGAATTATGCCACTCATGATTTAGAGCTGGCAGCAGTTGTCCACGCATTGAGGAAATGGAGACATTACCTCATGGGCAAGAAATTCGAATTAAGAACAGACCACAACAGTCTGAAATATTTATTTGATCAGCCAACCTTAAATGCCAGGCAAATTAGATGGTTGGAATTTCTGTGTGAATATGACTTTGATATCAAGCATATCAAAGGGAAAGAAAATAAGGTGGATGGTGCACTTAGCAGAAAAGTGCACGAATTACATGCTACATCCATTAGCATGTACCAGAATGAGATGAAAGACAGAATTTTGGAAGCTGCAAATGCTGATGTGCAGTACAAAAATCTTGTAGCAAAGCTACAACAGCGTGAGAGACCACAAACCCAGGAAAGTTACACTTTGGGAACTAGTGGGTTACTTCTGTATAAAAACAGAGTGTATGTACCTAATGACCGAGAATTGAAGCTGGAAATTCTAAAGGAGATGCATAACGTGGCTTATGCTAGGCATCCTGGATATCAGAAGACTGTGGCAGCAGTCAAAAGCCATTATTTTTGGCCAGGTTTGAAGAAAGAAATCGACGAATACATCGCCAGATGTATGGAGTGCCAGAAGGTTAAGTCAGAGCATAGGCACCCAGCAGGGTTGCTGCAGCCTTTACCTATTCCTGAATGGAAATGGGACGTGGTAACAATGGATTTTATCACAGGATTTCCCAGAACAAGCAAGCAACATGATTCAATCATGGTGGTGGTGGACAAGCTTACTAAAGCTGCCCATTTTATTCCACTGAAAACCACCCACAGAGCAGTCGATGTTGCTGATATCTTTTTAAAAGAAGTTGTACACTTGCATAGAATTCCTAAGACAATTGTGTCTGATAGAGACCCAAAATTCACTTCGAAATTCTGGAAGGGACTGTTCAAAGGATTCGGAACGAATCTGAACTTTAGCACAGCATATCATCCCAAGTCTGATGGACAGACAGAGAGAGTAAACAGAGTAATAGAAGACATGCTGAGAATGTATGTGATGGATAAACCATCAAAGTGGGAAGACTACCTGCATTTGGTAGAATTCGCCTACAATAATGGGTATCATGCATCATTGAAAATGAGCCCATTCGAAGCACTTTATGGAAGAAAGTGAACACTCCAGTGAGCTAGGATAATCTAGCTGACATGATAGTAGTTGGACCTGAACTACTCAAAGAAATGGAAGAGCAAATGATAAAAATCAAACAGAATATGAAAGCTGCCCAGGACAGGCAGAAAAGTTACGTTGATACTAACAGAACCCATAGAGAATTCAAAGTGGGTGACCATGTTTTCCTGAAAGTGAAAACTAACAGGAGTTCCCTGAAGCTGGGAAGTTGCGCCAAGTTGGCAGCAAGATTTTGTGGGCCATTCAAGATCCTGGAAAGGATTGGGCCAGTTGCATACATGCTCGCATTACCTGCATCTATGATTGTACATAATGTGTTTCATGTTTCACTGCTTAAGAAATATGTACCTGATACTAATCATGTTATCAATTGGACTGTGATTCAGGTGGAACCAGAAGGTGTCCTGCAAGTGCATCCTGTACGCATATTGGACAGGAAAAGCAAACAGTTCCAGAATCGAGCTATAGAGCTTGTAAAGGTCTAGTGGACCTGGTACGGTCCTGAGGACGCGACATGGGAGCATGCATATGTTATGCAGGCAGAGTACCCACATCTTTTTGAAAATTTTGAAGAACTTGCAGATGCGATGTAAAGTGGCACTGAGGACAGTGCAAAAATAAGGGGATGGGGATTGTAGTGTCCCCAAGGCCGAGCCCCGTTGCAAATCATGATATATGAAATGACTTGTAAACATGTCTATAGGCTGGTTAGCCATGTCTTGTATAAGATGGTAGGCTTATGTGTTTGTTAGGCCAGGGAGCCTAAGTGTAGAATGCCAGGAGCCGCTGATGTACTTGCATGTATGTAGAATGATTAATAAAATATAAACACCGCCAAGTGCAGACCGACCACAATGAATGAGTGAAGGCGGACTGAGCGTCCACAGAGTGGGCAAGGAACTAGGGGCTGGAAGGTGGGAAAGGGGCTGAGTGTTGAGCCTAGGGGGCTTAGGCCTGGAATAATATTTTAATATTATTTCCAAAAATTCATGAGCCTATTATGTTTTTATCCTAAGTCCTTTGGAAGGACACGTGATTTCCCAAGTGGTGGGAGGAACACATGCTGGTAGAATGCATGCAGTTCCATTGGTGACAAGTGTCAACCCTAGTGCATGCAAATAAAATGGCCAAAGTGAGCTGTGAGAAGGCTCCGATTCCCATTCCACCAAACTGTCTGAACAGGTACGGAGCTCTGAGCAGTACGAGCAACCCGACTCCTGTAGAGGACCTTTGTGCGACCCTGTGACTGAGACGTCTGTGTCTAGCCCTGAGAAAACTGGTGTGTGCACTCCTGGAATGAGAAGCATGTGTTGATTTCGGGAAAGATTCTTTGTTTGTTCGGGGAAAAGCTAAGCGAGCCTGTGCGTGCATTCCTTGTCTTGAAGCTGTGATCGTGAAACCAACTAGCGATTGCTGAACCAGTTGGGGAAACCTATGTTTGTTTTTCTTGTGAGTCGATGAGACTACACAGCACTGGATTGCGTGAGGTTTGTTGGCATGTGAGCGACTCCTCCAGGTGAGAGAGTGCGCAGAGGAAGGAGAGAGCTCCTGGAAGGAACCCTGTAGCTGCCATAGAGCCCGGAGACTTTCGGTCCGGTCTGTTCCTGTAACCCAAGGTAAGGGAGACTGGCAGCCGAAGGACTGTCCAGGTGATAGAGAAGGTGCACTCTCATGGGGTGGAATAGACATGTGAGGAATGAGGGTCTGTGGGCAGTGAGCATGGGAGATTCTTTGGAGAGCATTCTTCCTGGTGGTTGTGTGTGACTGAATTCCCTGTAACCTCAGCCTGAGTCTGGATTCCTTGCCCTGGGGTGGAGCTCAGTCCCATCTCAGGGATGACCCACTGTTGAGTTAAGGAGCAATGCGGTCTATGGCTGGGAGGTTCGTGGAAGGCCTGCATTTGGTTGGTGGATTTCTCCACTGTCACAAGATAAGTGTTAATTATATTTTTACCACATTTTATCATGACTGTACTGGCTCTGTTATCATGTTTTCCACTGTGTAAATGAATTACTGTTGAAAGATATGGATTGTCTAATTATAACAATAGATATATGTTTATTCTAAGAATTAAAATGTATCTCTTGCTGTTACGCATGGGATTATACAATTCTGTATGTTCTATGTAAGAGTCCATGTACAGATTGGTTAGCGAGAGGTTTAAAAGCCTTGGTAGTGAATAGAGGCACTACACAAGGCCAGTTTTGTCATCAGTGGATCTATGAATCTTCCAAATATTATCTAGGATAGCTGAGCTATTCTAGAAATTGGCAATCTTGTTTGTCTTTTCATTCATCTTTCTAAGATTGATTATTTCTAACTTCAACATGTGACATAACTCTTCCTTTTTACTGAACTGAATCTTCAGGGCTTCTTCCACTTCTTTAGCATGTTCAAGTTGAGTCTTTAGATTTATGAAAAAAAATTCTGTCTCATCCAAGACTTCTTTGCATTTAATATTTTTTTCATATGTCTTCAATTCTTCCATATCTTTTGTTAGATAAAAAACTTTAGTTTTCAATACTTTGATTTCTTCCTCGTATTCTAGATGAATACTTTTGAGGTTGATGTTTTCTAATTCAAACATATGGAATGATTCTTACTTTTTGGATATTCAGATCTTATGGGCTTCTTCCCCTTTCTTAGCTTATTTATTTTGAGTTATTAGACATGCATTAGTACTTTCATTTATCTTTTTGGAATTGACGATTTCCAATTCCAACATGTGGTAAGAATTTTCATTCCTTGTTAACTGGATTTTTAGGTCTTCTTTACTTTGTTTAATTTCCTCAAGTTGAGTGTTTGACTTCTCAACCTCCTTTCTAAGTTTCACAACTTTTCCTTCCATCTTATGAAAATATTCTTCTTTTCCCTGACTGATTTCATTCTTCAATTTCTCAATCTCCTCTTCTTTTTCTTCTAACTGAACTTTCTGTTCAAACTTTTCATGGTTAGAATGATCTAACTTTTGAAGTAGTATCATATCTTTCTATTGGAGTTTATCCAACTCTTATAGAGTGCACAAGGTTGTGTACTCAAGATTGTCAAGAGCCTCCACAAGAACTTTAATATGCATATAATTTCTTGGTTCCAAACGAATCTCTTCTATAACAGCTGGAACATCAGTTTTAAGATAATGTTATTTTTTTTTAATGAAAATTGAGGTATTCCTCAATTAATTGATGAGGTCATCATCTTCACTGTTGACTGAGATTTGCATCACATCTTGTATTTCATTCTGATTCGAAATATTTTTCTTAATATTATGTCCTTCAATCTGATTGCAATTTTCCTTTTATTTTTCTTCTTCATTATCTTGATAAGAACTCTCTTCTTCTGAGTTTTGTTCTTTATTTTGATAAGAATCCTCTTCATTAGAGTCTTTTTCCTCGCTTTGATTATATTTCTCTTCTTCTTGTGTTTCATTCTGATAACTATTTTCTAGTTGAAGCCATAATTCTTTGGCAGATTTGTAGTGCTTCATCTTTTCTTTGACTTGGTCTGAAAATCCATCCTGAATTGATTTTAAGGCTACTGAATTGTTTCTCTTTGCTTCCTTTGCAGTTTTGTATTTTCTCTTTGAAGTAGTTAAGTGCCAAGGATTACTTACTACCGAATCCAAAACTCCAAATCCTCTTGACTTCATATATCTTTTCATATTTTCCTTCCATGATAAATAATGTGTTCCATCAAATAAAGGAGCTTCATTTGTGGAGATAGCAATTTGTCCACCCATTTATTCTGAATCTACCTTCAGTGTTTAAACTTTGCTGAAGGAACCTTCTCTGATACCAATTGTTGAAATGGGTACTTGACACTGAGAGGGGGGGTGAATAAGTGTCACAACACTTAAGGACAATTTTCCACTTTTCACAAATTAACTGAACAACAAATATTCATTTCATTTTCTGAATAAATAGATATAAAAAAATAAATACTTTATTTATTAAATAAATTGAATGAATACATAAGATCAATCTTTGAATATCATCTTCATACAATTATGAGAGACCCAACTCTCTTTTACAAGACCCAGCTTGTAGTTCTCAGATCCAACTGATAAATGAGGAATCCAACCCTCATAAAAAGTCCCATATTGTTGATCTCAGATCCAACTGAGATGTGAGGAATCCAGTCCTCATACACGACCCACCTTGTAAACATGCACCAACCTGATAGAATGAACCTTCATTCAATCCATTATATATAAATATATATACTTCAAAAAATTCAACTACCATCTTCTCATAATTCCCTTTAGTTTATATAGTCTTCCAAATGGTCTGAATTTGAATCATTGTGTCTTTTGATATTTGAACCATTGTACTTTTTCATTTAAAATGATAATCTTAAACTTTAGTTAATATCATTTTCCTTTTTATTCTTTATTCATGTTTTCATGATTTAACTCTCTTTTAATCATGATTGTGTATCGGTTTGTTTGTCCTCATGAGTTGATCACATACATGAATCAACTCATTAGATCATACTCATGCTTCCATTGTATTCTTGTTTCACCAACAGATCATATTCAATCTTTTAATGATTCTCTGTATTGTTCTAGTGTAACTCACTATCAGATGAAACTTGTATGAGGCGCTTCCTTCAACCCATATGATCATAGGTGTAGAACCACATGCTTATCAATTTAAGCATTGTATTATCTTTTTCCTTTATTTCATATTTCATATGATCAACGGTGGTAACCAGACGCTAGGCGAAACTAGTGCTTGAGCACTCATCAAATCAACAGTCACAATCCAATATTCTGACGAGATGGAAGGATGTTGTAACTTCAACACTTTTCCCTTCAGAACTTTTGAGTTTGAAACCTTTCAAAAATTTTGAATCATGTTTCCTGACCAGATTGGACAGCTTACGTTATATCACGGAACTAGATCTATGGTTATATTCGATCCTTACATCTATCCTTCATTGCTTAATCTGACAGTTAGGACTTAATCAAGCAATGAGATGGATGGCCACCATTTACTCTGTGACTTCTTCTATTATTATTACGTTATCCTTCCACTAAAGTAGATCGACAATAGAGAATGCCCCTGAAGTGATATTCAGATCGGACGTCTCGTGTCCACTTCGGGTCTTCGATATTCGAGACTTCGAGACTTTGGGTGAGTGCTGGTGGTAAAACTCCCGAAGCAAAAATATTGGAGTGACGTAACTTACTTACGTTACTTGATGATGTGTCACGGCCTAAGAAAATACCACGTGTCACAAAGATTCGTGATTTGCATGTACCTTGAATTCAAAATGACACTTGTTTTTCTCTGACTGTGCCATGTGTCTTTGTTGATGTAGAATGTTGACGTGTTATGCCACAGTTTCTTGCTGAAGTCGACGTAGATCTCCCGATGTGACACATGTTCATATCGTTGATCTAACAGTCAGGATAGTATCCAAAGGGTATCTCAGATCGATGGTTGAGAGTGACTTCATACCTTTGTCCTTCGGGAATTCGGGGCTTTTGACATTTGTTCATGGTAAAACTCCCAAAATCAAATCTTCCAGAGTGATGTAACTTGCTTACGTCACTTGTTGACATGGCACAAGCCAATTTCCTCTTTGACACTTGTCATCATCTAATTATTCCATGTGTATTTGTCGACCTGGTCTGCTGACGTGATTTGTCACATGTTTTTGTGGACGTTGTCTGCTGAGGTAGTCTGCTAACATGGTCTGCCACATGTGCTTATAGACATGGTCTGTTGCGTTTCCTTGCTGACGTGGTTTGATGACCAACAAACCTGATCCAACGGTCATCGTATTTCCTCCAAATCTGATGGTCCTTATTCATTTCGTATTTTCGGGCTTCAGTTATTTCAAATCTCAAAATGAATTCTTGAGGTGAGATTTTTTCGGAGCGTAACCTCCTCGCAAATTTAGATCCGAAGTGAATGTTTTTCATTGATCAGGATATTAGATCGATAGATTGATCTTTCTGCGATGCATCTTTTCTAGCTTATCCTATTCTTCCACTAGAAAATGATCCGATGACTGACTAGAATCAAGTTGATCCGACGAATGACGAGTATTCGGATAATCAGAATCTCAACCTTTTAGCCCCGCTTATCCTATCCTTCCACTTTGAAATGATATGATGGTCATGAATATAGTTGAATAAAATCAATGGTCGATGATGATTTCAGAGCCACAACTTGCGAGTGATTTAACTCGACACCCAAACTCCGAAAATTGTCCTTGTCATTGATCTGGTGATTGCTCATCCGATGGACACGATCCTCCAACAGTCCTCAAGCCCATGATCACTCATATTACCATTGTACTTTATATGAGATGATCAACACTGTCAATTTACTTGATTGGATGGTTGTTGACACTTCTCACCTTTTCCTGTGCAATGGTCGACCTCTCAATATTTTCGACAATCCCGACCATACTTCTGCAAAGTGCTTCTTCCTTCTGAGCTTTGATCTTTTCATTTTCTAACCCTCCTGATATTTTATCATAGGAACATTGTTGATCCTATCGTGATCAACAATAATCATGAATTGCTTCAGCGTACTGCGTTTTCCCTTCTGAGATTTTGATCTTCATGTTGTTCTCTCCTCCTGTTTGCTATCATAGGAACATTGTTGATCCTATCGTGATCAACAATAATCATGTACTGCATTTTCCTTTCTGAGTTTTTGATATTCATATTGTTCACTCCTCCTTTTCACTCCTCCTCCTGAGCTTACACTTCTTATCTCTACATACTATTTGACATCTTCTGCTAACTGATATATTGTTGACATCAATGACACTCTCATATGTGGTAATTCATCATTAACAACAGATCATCACATTGACTATTGACGTCAATGAAAATATCTCCAACAAATATCACCAACAAGTTCCTCTATCAATGTATGAATACCAATAAAATCATCAACCATACAACATGCCAACTATGTACCTCAAACAAGTGTCATATCACTCATGATATTCCTCAACCAACTACCATAAACCATGTTCCACAAACCATATGCCAAGAAATGTATATCAACCATACACCATATCAAACATCAATCCTATACCATATACCATACCAACAACCATATGCAGATCTAAACCATGTCATCAATGAAGCATCTCTAACAACCTATGCATGCCTCTCATGCATACATCACTATACAACATGAATGCCCCTCAATCAAGTGAAAGTAGATCAAAGGTGTGAACTAAAAGAAACCATATCAATATTGTACCATACATAAGAGTGTTTCTCACTCAGCCAACCAGTAAACATATACCATATCTAAGTACAAGACCAACCACACCAAGAATGCCTCAAGCATACATCATAAGAAACACTAACCATAAAAAATAGCACAAAAGTATACTAGAACTTTTGTAGTTGACCTGAACCTATATAATGTTGACCTATGTACTTTCTTCAAACTTTAGGGACTTGGGATTATCATTTATCCCAAATTTACTAGTGCCTCACTAGACAAACACTAGATGACCCTCGAGGAGGTCTTGCTTGAAATTTATAGTGAAACCCACACGGACCTCAATAATTTTACACTCGACTTGCCTTATGGAAGCCATTCTTTGTGCCACAATCAACATCACTGAATTCATTCATGTTTACCTATTCAATCTTTTTCATCCACTTCTGATATCGTCCTAGTTTCTTAGCACTTGTTCTCTAGGCTTCCATCCTTTCAACATTATCTTTCTTCCATGTTTCATTTGTTCTTATTTCCATATTGTATGACGCATTTCTCATTGAATGTCTCCTTGAATTATAGAAGTTCTAGGATTTGTGGCCAAACCCACTGCAGTTGTAATATCTCATGGTGTGACAATATGAAACAATGTGTCTAAAAATATTGCTTATGTTGGTTATGGAGCCTGATTATCTTCCTGATTCAAAGGTCCTTGCTTTCAGCCGTGTTTATACCCCATGAAGTATTTACACCCCATAAGTATGTACACTCTTCCACGTGGGGGAGTGCAGAGGGGGGGTACCCCCTCTGCGGGGTCCGGGGGGGCTATCCCCCAGGCTGGGGGTTCTGGGGGCAAGCGGGGGTTTGAGGGCGAAGCCCCCGAAGCAAAAATTGCCTTGTAAAAGTATATTGTAATTTCATTGTAAATCTAGACCGTTCATTATAAGGTCGCAGATCTAACGGTAGAGATTATGTTAGGGTTTTTTTCCCTAGAAGGCAACCCTCTTTTATGAGGGAAATGTATTGGGGCTATGATTGATGGTGAATATTGTATTCTGAGAGAGGAGACTGTGAGAGAAAGAAGAGGAAGTTACAACGGGTTGTTGTAGGTTGTATCCCTTCATTTTGTTGGATAATAATAAAGGAAGGACCTGGCAATTTCTCTGGTGGATGTAGCCCACACTGGGTGAACCACGTAAATCTATGTCTCTCTTGTGTTGTGTGTCTTCTGTGTTTTGTTTCTGCATTTGTTTTATTTTATTGCTCCGCGGTCCTATTTTTCTAACAACTGGTATCAGAGCGTAAGGTAACTCGCAAGAAAAGAGGGTTCCTAGTTCGAGTGGGAGCAATGTCGGAAGATGGAAAGTTTAGGGTCAAGAAATTTAATGGCCAAAACTACTAGTTATGGAAGATGCAGATGGAAGACTATTTATATCAGAAGGATCTATTCCTACCATTGAGCGGAGTAGCAAAGAAGCTGGCAGCCATGAAGGACGAAGAATGGGAGATTCTTGACAGAAAGGCTCTAGGAACGATACAGATGAGCCTGGCAGTGTTGGTGGCTTTCAATATTTTGAAAGAAAATACAACGAAGGATTTGATGGACGCATTGGCCAAATTGTACGAAAAACCCTCTACGTCGAATAAGGTATTTCTAATGAGAGATTATTTAATATGAATATGTCAGAAGGTGGGTCTGTTGCAGATCATTTAAATGAATTTAATACGGTTACTAATCAAC